>JBBPBX010001869.1:20471-32697 GCA_038048925.1 Garcialebias charrua | reverse complement strand
TTTATTAACATTAAATGAGAGCTGAGGTGACTAAAAGCAAATCTACCTATGAGAAAATTTTTCTTCTGTGGCTAACAGATAAATAAATATGACGTGAAGTCATGTTGTAGCCTTCTTGTAGGAACAAGGTAACACTTTCTGATAGAGTTAAATCAAGTCCTCTGGACGGATTCTTGTTGTTGAAACGTTTCATCTTTTATCCAAAGGACTTCTTCAGTCTGAGGAGCTGCAACAAACTCAGTCTTTTAAATCGCACCTTCTCATAGTGGATAAATCCATTTGCTGATAAAATCCAGAACTAGTTGTTCACATGATAAAGGAGGACCATCAGCCTAACAATTGATCGTTAGTGCCCTGATTGCCACTTGCTACTCACAAGGGGCTGAGTTATACTAGCAATAACAGCATTGTAAGAGGGGGACAGTTGGACATGGAGGCCTCCACCTCTGTTTAATGATGGACAGGTTCTCTTCCCAAAGATGGCCTCTATCACTTGTCTGTCAAGCATTGTTCCTCTCTATCAAGGCTGTGCACATCTTCATCCCTGAAAGAGTGACCGCTGGCCTGGAGATGCAGTGGTGTAGTCTGTATGATACGTGTGCATGCAGAGTATATCCACTAGAAAAGCTGGGAATTTCAGTACACCCATTTAAAAGTGCCCAATGACACAAGCACATGTCACGTATCATTGACAATGATACGTGACATGTGCTCGTGTCATTGTCAACACATCTAACATTTTATAGACACTTTGAGTTGATTCAACTTGGTTTTACTTTTTATAATTAATACTTCTGTACTTATTAAGTGTTTATTTTATTTAACCTTTATATCACCAGGAAAATCCCATTGAGATTAAAAATACATTTTGCAAGAGAATCCTGGCTAAGACTGGCAGTAGCTCACAGAAGTTACAGAACATTCACAACAAAAACAGAAAAAGTTAACTCTGTCATAAACAAATAAATTACAAGATTCCCCAGTTAAAGCATTTACAGATGATTCTTCTCCAAATCAGTAAGAACAGCCTTAAAAACAGTTAGTGGCAACAGCTCCTTTAGGTTCACGTATTTCTGCAACTGCTTCCAAGAAGATGGAGCAGAAGACTGAACAGATTTCTTTCCAAGTACAGTTTGGACTTTAGGCACTGAAAGTAAAAATAAGTTTTCACAACGAAGAGTGTGTCCTCCGGTGGACTTTCTCTTTATAAAGGCCAACTATGAAGGAAGAAATCCTTATAAATAAAAATATGCCAATGTCGGCATCTACAACCCGGTTGTAAAGTGCAGTAATGTGTAAAACCCTTTAAACCTGTTATAAATCTTAAAACTCCACGATAAACAGTATCCAGTGAAAAAAGACATTTAAGAGAAGCATGCATGTGTAAAATATAATACTTGAACATGTTTTGCTTTGATACTGTTTTATAATTTCTATAACATGTTTTTAATACAAAGCCAACTGTTGTACAGAGTTCGTTGTACTATAAGCATCAGAGAAATTTTGAAATGTTCAATACGCTTAAAAATCAAAATAAATTAACGATTACGTTGTACTAACCGGTGCACTTTGGTCTTTAAGCACAGTATACCCGTTACAAAAATGTAGACTACACCACTGTGGCGATGAATGTAGACCACAGAGTCTACACTCTTTACGAGAGGAGCGAAGGAGGTCGTCTTTGTGAAGAGAACGTCTGTCCATCATTAAACAGGGCGGAGACCTCCATGTCCAACTGTCCCCCTCTTACAGTGCTGTTATTGCTAGTATCACTCAGCCCTCTGTGAATAGTGTAGTTGTATAGGAGTGATCAGATTTACTGATCAGTTTTATACACTAGATGTAAGAAATGAGTAGGTTATACCTGACACAACCTTATCATCAAATATTCACGAGTTCTCTCTTTTTAAGGAATTTACAAATAAATTGTGTGGTCAGATTAGATGTAACAGGCATGAAACGTTAATTGATGTTGGCTCAGCGTAACTGAACCATTTATTAACAGAATCATAAAATTACATCAAACATGTGTATAACGGATTGGTTCTGATCAATTTTCATATAAACTTAACGTCAACCAATTCAATTTTGGAACAACAGAACACGTAATGAGATGACACTACAATAGCAAGCGGCCATCAGGGCATTAAGATTGGCCGTTAGTCTGATGGTCCTCCTTTTCCATGGTTGATCCACTACTGTTATAAGACTGAGTTTATTGCAGCTCCTCAGACTGAAGAAGTCTTTTGAATAAAAGATGAAACGTTTCAACAACAAGAATCCGTCCGGAGGACCTGACTTAACTTTGTTAGATTTTTCTACTTGGATTATTGAGCATGCATCAGGATGAGGTAACACTTGTGTTCCCGGTGTGTTGCATCACAGATAAATGCTTTTATTGGTTTTATTTGTCAAAAACTTGCTAACGCTGCTTCTTGCTTTTTTTTCTCCATCCTTTCTTTAAATGTGTCACCCACTCTTAAATGTTGTTCCACCTCCTGGTTGTTTCTCTTGGTTTGTTCTTTTTCTCCTGTACTGTATTTTCTGCCTTCTTGTGTTTGTCTTCAACTTCTTTTTCTGCTTCAAATCTTCCTCTTTTGTTCTCTGCCCTCCCTCTCTTTCTCCCCCCCCCAACCACCGACACCCAGCAGTAAGTACCGGCCTTCATCGGAGCAGCACAATGATAATTTCTCGCTGTCCACCATCGCTGAGGGCTCCCACCCAAATGTAAGGAAACTGTGCGACACCCCTCCTAACGTCCCTCATGCCCGTGCATTGGCTTACTATGATAACATTATCTGTCAGGTAACGTGGTTCTCGCCTCTCTATCACCCCTTTTCTGCATCTCCCTGCCCCAAACCCTGCCCGGGCCCTCGACCTCCCTCAAAATGCATGGGCACGACTACCCTCTGATACTCTGAGGTGGTAAACGCTAAAGGAGGAGGGTGGGCGGAGTCTAAGAGCAAGGATGGACGACTGGACAAATAAATCTAAACGATACAACACGATCGCTTAGAAAAACAAAGTTTTACTTATACATCCAGAACATGTTTTAATGTTTTTACATGAAAAATTAGATTTATACTATATAGGTGAAAAAAGAAAACCTCCACAATTGCTATTCTAAATTTTTTGGACTAAATATAGAATAGAATAGAAGAATAGAATAGAATAGAATAGAATATATCTTTATTGGCATCGTCGATTGTACTGGGGTACAAAACATTGCAATTGGCGCACGCACCATCCTTAAGAGGGGGGACGTACGCACGAAAGCCGCAGCAGAAATTAATCCGCGCCGCCAAACAATCAGATATGGAAAAAAAAGGAAGGTTACAATAGGATAATCATTGGTATTCAAAAAAGAATCTATCACATTTTGTCTTAGGACATTCTATGATAAAGTCAAAAAACTTGTATAAACTACAGTATATGAAACGTTATAAAGCTCTAAACAAATTTGTGATCAGTCTACTGCAGACACAAGAATAAAAACACAGGGACGAATGAACTCTTTTCCGCAGCCCACATTGATGCGTTGAAGTCAGCATTCATTCACGGAACCAGTCCCTTTTGTGGCTAAAGTTATAAAATACACATGAAGATCACACAATTCCTGGGAGACCTTGTTCATAGAAGTTTACCATCAGAGGTTAGTGAGTGTAGAAATTTTACTAATACCCTCTAAAGACAAAGACATAGTGACAACACAAACAGTTAGAACAACCACCTTTGCTCATTTGTAAGTACTATTTTTACTTTTTGTCACAGTTAATGTTAATATATACCAGGGTTATTCAACTGGTGGCTCAGGGGCCAAATCAGGCCCAAGGGGAGCTCAGTTTGGCCTACCAGTGGGTTAATTTGTCAATAATACAGTACTAGATTTTAAACCATAAAACAAACTTACTTAATGAATAACCGCTGGATGTCTGGCCCCTGAGCTCTTGGCTTTCAGTAACTGTGCCCCACTGAGTAATTTGGTTACATAGCCCTGGTATACACCTTAAGCAAATCATTTTTAAATTGCCATTATTAAGATTTTCATAGAAACCTAACATGACCTTTCATGACCCACAGTGGGGTGCCAACGCCAACTTTGGGAACCACAGTTCTAAGGTTCAAAGTTCTTTATTGTCATTCGCATCACATGTGGTACTTGAGGCGGAACGAAATTGTGTACTCAAGGTCCCAGTTACACCCAAAAATAACAATAATATAAATAAAGAAACTGTATGCAAGGGTCTAAAATATGTGCTAAACAATAACATAGTAATATAATACAGTGTATTAAACAGCAGCCTGAACATGAGTCTGTTGTGAGTAGAAGGGTATGAATACAGCAACTTAAAGGTTGGCTGACATGATTTTTGAACTTCGCATAGATTGGCACAACATATATATCTTTTATCATTCAACTATGTTCGTTGTTGCAAACAAAATGATAATTTAATGAAAATTTGTTTAAAAAGTTAGTTTAAAATTCACGCTGTGTTTCTTCACGGGACATCCGGTTACTTCCGCATGCTAATTTTGTGACGTCAGCGCAGGAATGTCTCCTAGAACGCCCCTTTTACATAACAATAGCACACAATATAGAAACCAACGAATTTAGCAATCTAAGTTTAGATTTGAGCGGTTTGTCTTCAGTTTGGGAAGCCGAAGTTAGTTCAGGGGGTTGAACAAGAAACAGCAGGTTCTGCCTTACCGTTCGAGTGGAGCGCGGGGGGCTCCGAGGGGGACAGCTTTGTTTTTTTTGTCTAGTCTTGACGAACTATTTCATCTTTCGGGAAAGTGAAAAGGCTCACTTGTTCACTGATGATATTGGAACACCCAAATGCGACACAACGTAACGGCATTTTTCAAGTTATACAAAAAAAAAATAGACGAACATGCAGAAAATGAATCTGCGTTCACTGCGCAGCCGCAGACTGAAATTCCTGCAATGACGTCACAGATGTTGCATTCGCGTGTAATCGGATTTCCCGTGGATAAACACGGCGCGAAGTTTAAAATCACTTTAAAATCAAAATTAAATTGATTTATCATTTTGCTTGTACAAACGAACATAGTTGAATGATACAACATATATATGTTGAGCAATTTTATTTATAGTTCAAACATCATGTCAGTGGACCTTTAAAGGCAAGAAATCAGCAGCATGGATAATCAGCAGCATGGATAAAGTGTAAAATCTCCAATAACAATAGCAGCATAAAAATGAACCCTTCTAGTTTTACAATAATGATTTGGTTTTAACAACAACCACACAGACTTTTGAAGCATTTGAAAGTAAAAGTGTGGATCCATCTCTCAGTTGGACTCATTTGGACACTGATCTTTTTTGACCGTGTCACGTGAGGACACAGAGACAGCCACGGGTCAGAGGTTAAACCAAACTGAATATTTACAGGCTGTCATTAAAATCCAGCTGCCAGTCGAGCCACCTCAGCTTTAATCTGAGCAGTTACAGAGGAATGTCCTCGCAGAGACCCGTCCCACCCTGCCTCCTGACCTGCTCTCTCTCCGATCACCTCTTTGCATCAGTCTGTCATGGCATGTCTGCTCTGTCGCTAACATGTTCCACCCAGTGGCCATGTCAGCCGCCGCAGCTCGGCTTTGATTTCCGTTCACAAAGCTTTACTGTCGACAACAAAAAAGATGTTCCTTTAACTTGTTTATCCTGACAGTGGGTGGGACAAACAGGGAGGGTGGTTCCTGGGAGAGATGTTGCAACAGGTAAGTTTGTTGGGCGTCTACGACAACATGGCGGTCGTCATCAGGATAAACATCTGCGATGCAACATCCAGCGGACCTCGTGAGCCGAAGCATGTGTAGCTGGTAGTTGTAGCAGCATGTGTTGTGGTAGCGCTACGACAAATACTTTTTATTTTGAGTTGAAGTGATTATACGACGTGGTACCACCCTCTAACAACTCCATCAGTAAATGTGTTCATCTTGTAGAGGAAGAATGTTCTGATAATTCTCATTATTTCCCCCATGAATTAGTTTTATATTTATAATTATTCCCCTCCAGTTCATTGTAACTCCAAGCCATTTTCACCCAGACACCCCCACCATTATCACTTCCTGAACCGTTAGCTCCTAACTCAATACACCCTTAACCCCTTTAACACACTGGGTTGAATAGTATTTAATGTAAATAGCTAATTAGAGAAACAGTGTTTCTTGTGGAAATGCAGTGTAAATGCTTAATGCAGAAGAACGTGCTGAAAAAAAAAACAGCTGAAGTTATCGAGAAACATGCTGAAAAACAGCTGAAATTAACTAGAAACGTGCTGAAAAACAGCTTAAATTAGCTAACATGCTGAAAAACAGCTGACATTAGCTAGAAACATGCTGAAAAACAGCTGAAATTAGCTAGAAACATGCTGAAAATTAGCTGAAATTAGCGAGAAACATGCTGAAAAACAGCTGAAATTAACTAGAAACGTGCTGAAAAACAGCTTAAATTAGTTAACATGCTGAAAAACAGCTGAAATTAGCTAGAAACATGCTGAGAAACAGCTGAAATTAGCTAGAAACATGCTGAAATCTAGTTGAAATGGAAGAGAAAAAAACTAAGTTGCAGAATAAAGCAGAACAAAGATTTTTGCTAAATTAGGATTAGATAGGTAGAAATGAGAACAAAAATTAGGGAATCAGCTTTAAAAAAAGCTGAAATTAACAAAAAGTAGCTGAAAAGGTAGAACAAGCTTGAAGTAGCAGATGGAAGTAGAGAGAGCACATGTTTGTCCAATTAGGTTGGGGCGGCCGTGGTGTAGTGGTAATGGCAGTCGACCCCTGATCGGAAGGTTGGAGGTTCGAATCCCGCATCCGCCCACCATGTGTCGTTGTGTCCCTGGGCAAGACACTTAACCCCGAGTTGCTCCCGGTAGGTCTGGATGGCGCCTTGCAAGGCAGGCTACCACTACCGGTGTATGAATGTCTGAATGAATGGGTGGATGGCTGGTATTGTAAAGCGCTTTGGGGCTCCTCACAGGGGGCTGGAAAGCGCTATATAAATAAGCTCCATTTACCATTTACCATTTAGGTTGAAAGAAGCAGAAATTAGCACAAAGTGGAAAATATCAGAAAAGGCAGAAATGAGCAAAAAAACAGCTGAAAAGTAGCTAAAAAGGCAGAAAGAAGCTGTAATTACACGGAAGTGAAGAGAGCACATTTTTGCTGAATTGGGCTGCAAAAAGTTGAAACAAGTGCAAAAAGTGTGAAATGAGCTGAAAAATCTAAATTTGGCATAAAACGACTAAACAGTAGCTGAAATAGCAGAAAAAGCTGAAACTTGCAGAAAGAAGTTAGCACAAAAAGGTTGTAGTTAGCATACAGAATCTGAAATGAGCACAAAACAGCTGAAAGAAAGCTGAAATTAACTGAAAGTAGCTGAAAATGTTTAAATTTGCACAAGGAATGTGAAAGAAGCTGAAGCAGAACAAACTATGAAAGCAGCAGTAAAAGGTAAACACATCTAAACATTTGAAGGATGTAAAAAGAGCTCAGTTCATTTTAATTTTTTATTTTTTTGCAAAAAAGTGGCAGAAAATACTAAATATTTCAAAACACTAAAGTTGTACCTATACCAAAAATCAAAGCAGGATTGTCCGGAAAGAGCTGAACGTTTTGATATGATTTGTTGAAATAGCACAAAAATTATGGAACAAGAAAGATGCCGAAAAACTTACGGAATAGATAAAGTAGTCTGAATAATAAATTATAAACAACAGTGTGAATGCTTAATAAGCACACTATTATTTCAGTGTGTTAACTCAGAAACAAGTAAAGATACACTCAGGTTTTATTTATTTATTTACAGTATTTGGTGCTGAAGCTGCATTTTTTTTTTTACAAGTACTGTATCTTTGGTGAATGTTTGTTCAAGTATATCAAATGTTTCTGTTGCCAGTTTTCAGCTAAACTGACCGCTAACAATTGATGGTGACACCGAAAATGTTGGAATCTAACCAAACAATTAGTTTATGAAGAAAATATGAAGGCACGTCAAAACACTTCATACAGAAGCAGCACATTTTAAACAAGGACTCAAATTACCTTAAAATAATTCACAAAGTACCGGGAAGCAACAAGTAGGTGTAGATCACATTCTCCTTTTGGTTTTGGTTTCTTCTGGCAAAAACAAACAAACTCTGTGCAAATCTTTCAGGTTCCCCTTGTTCAAAATCCAGGATTTTTGTTTAGTTGGTTTCTAACATCGAACTTAACCATTGCAGTTAATAAATTCTTATTTCCAAATTTACATTCTAAAAGAACAGAACTCATTTAACGAATGCACAAAACAATTTGGTTTCCTTCACATCACTTTTGTTAGTCGTAATTCATGAATTTCCAACTACTTTCTGCTTGTCAGTTTAAATAAGGATGATTATTAAAATCTCTGAAGTTTAGCAGCAGACAGTTATTCAGGTTTTTTACAAATGTGGAACTTTGTGCCTCTTTCATTTGGGACGTGCATCACATCTGCTTTGTAATAAAATTAAAAACGACTCGTGTTGCAAATTCAAACTCCGCTATCTAAGTTGTTAAAGTTACATTTTATTTATCTGACCGGCTGAGTTTAAAATATTATAATTCTCCTGAGAAAACCATGACCAAATTTAACGAGTGACGCAAACCAAACTGGACAAGCAGGATGGATTGGATGAAAATAAGCCAAACCTCACAATGACGTACCTTTTAAATCATTATGCTTAGACGTTTAATATAAAAAAACACTTTCACTTACTATTCAATCCAGATTATTTTAAAACTTTTGACATCCTCTGACCAAAACTCACATATCTCCCTAAATAATCCCAGAATGCACCCTGTAATAGAGCAAATAACCGCAGCTCATGTGTGAACTAACAGCCCCGTGTCTGTGCCACTTTGTTGAGAACTTCATCACAGATGTCTGAACCTGAATGTTCTGGTGAAGATCCAGACAGCACCAGAGATTACAGAGTGTGTAGCCAGCTGGGAATATCAGCTGAAAGGAAATCGAGTCACTCCTGCTGTTGGCCTCTGTCTCCAGCTCTCCGTCTCTCGGTCTGATTTATCTCCGTCTCTTCCTGTCTGCTTCTTAATCTCTCCGTATTGTCTCCGATTCTCTGATCCTCCAACTCCTTCTTCTTCTTTCTGTCCACTTTCCGTCTCTCTCTCTCGCTGTCCATCCCTGTTTCTTTCTCTGAGGATGCCTTGTATAGTTTTTGAGGAGTATAACCCTTTGCCCCATCCCCCTCCCCTCAGAAAACCATGAGCAGATACACCTGGGAGTGTAAGACCAAAGAGGAGTCCGACTGCGAGGTAAGACCAAATTTCAAATGTCAGATAGTCCCGAGTCCCTGTCACCCCCTCCCAAACAGCTCTGTCATTGTTACTGTGGCCCTGTCCGTCACCCGTCCCGACTATCCGTGGATCCGTCTCACTTACTGAATAAATAAGAACACAAATAAAGCTTGGACAACAACAACAACAAAAAGCATTGACAAATTAAAAAAAAATATTTGCTTGTGTTTAAAGAAGCAAAATAAATGGAGCTGCATAGATGCAAACATCATCGTGGCTCAGAATGAGCTTAAATCTTTCCTCCTCCACGCATTTGATTATTTGCTTTAATCTACGGTGGCCCCAAGGTGTAAATGAACAACGTTTAAAAACAAACAGAATTACATTTGGAAAAACACAACAAAAACACAACAACATTTGAAAAAACGAAATTACATTTGAAAAAACTAAATTTCACTTGAAAAAAACGGAATTACATTAAGCCAAAGCGGAAGTGGCCGGAATCACATTAGAAAAAACCAAATTACATTAAGCCAAACCGGAAGTGGCCGAAGCGGAAGTGGCCGGAATCACATTAGAAAATAACAGAATTACGTTTAGAAAAACACAACAAAAACACAACAACATTTGAAAAAACGAAATTACATTAGAAAAAAACAGAATTACATTTGAAAAACAAAATAACATTTGGAAAAACTGTATTAATTTAAGACTAATATATATATTTTTTAAACTTTATTGACAACATAAAACCGAACACAGTACACAAAGTGTAAACACACACACACACACACAGAGGTAGTTAGTTAGCATGCTTTCCTTTAACCTTAACAACATAAAACCGAACACAGTACACACACACAAACACACACACACACACAGAGGTAGTTTTTTTCTAATGTGATTTGGGCCACTTCCGCTTCAGCCACTTCCGGTTTGGCTTAATGTAATTCCATTTTTTCAAATGTCATTTCGTTTTTTCAAATGTAATTTCGTTTTTTTTAAATGTTGTTCATTTACACCTTGGGGCCCCTGTATTAATCAGTAATAAAAACACAAACTGAATAATAATCGTATGTGTTAAATTTATCTTGGAGGACATGTGAAATCACGACGCATATCTAAATACATCAAAGTTCTGTAACGTCGTGCACTCTTGTTATAATTTCTGATATTTACATTAAATAAATAAGTTCAGTTTTATAAAGGTGGAACCCTTTTCGAGCAAACAAACGGAATTCGAATCGGTTCTTTTGTCATTTAAAAAGAAACTTGGGTAAAACTAATTATTAGCGTTATTGGCATCACAGCTAGTTGGATTCATAATTTCTAGAAGCTTTATCAGAATCAGAATCAGTTTATTATTGCCATTGTCAAAGAATAAAATTCACTGACTAGGAACTTGCTTTGGCATAAAGGTGCAATAAAAATAAGTAAAAATAGAAGAAAAACATATGTACACACCAACCAATAAACACAACACAATACAGCACAATATTCACAATAAATGTGCAGTGACAAATGGTGCTAAATGAAGATAAATGGAGTGATGATGTACAGTGTTTGGTCTGATAAAGTAAATATCTAGATTTTGAATTAATTTTAAAGGTACTCATTGCAACGTCACGGAGACCGATCAAAACAAAAATTAAAATATAAATCAAATTCTAATTTTTTTCCTCTCAAAATGATGAAAATCTGTGACCAGATTTCAGCAGATGAAGTGACTAAAAGTAGGTCAACAATAGCAACGTCCATGTAAAGAGTGATCAAAAAGTCCAATAATTTTGATGTATTGACACCTATTTACTCCGATTTGTTGAGTAAATCTTGTTGATTAGTGCTATATTTAAACTGAATGCATACTCATATTTCATAATTCCAAATCACCATATAAAGTACTGTACATGTATGTGGAAAACTAAGCTCTTTCAAACTCGTTCAAATGATTTTATTTACTGTATGTTAACTCCTTGTGTCTGGTAGAACCCATGTGCAGGCAGGACTCTGAGAGCTCAGGATTTAAAGTACAATATATATTTGATAAAGAAAAAAACAAAAGCGGACGTGCAGCAAACGGACCTAATCTCAGGGATGACACAGAGGCAGATCGAACCATAAACACCGTACAAGACAACGAGGAACACAGAGACTGATGTACAGATGTTAACGAACAGACAACGACAAACACCTGGGGAAGCAGCAGGCGCTAAATCATTTAAAATCATTTATTTTAAATAATAATTCCACGCCGATCGTGCAGCTCATCCATCAATCAGCCAGTTGTGTCATGTCCAATCTTACTTTGAAAAACCGTGAAGTAGCGAGGGACTACTGTGATCTCTTACAAGGATGCCCTGGGCAACGTGCAAGCATGCCATTACGATTACAGCAACAGTCTTAATAACAGTAACAGTACTGTAATGTGAAAATATTTTCAACAGAGCATCTTGTAATAAGACAAACTGTACAATGTAAATTTAAAAAGCGTCACGATTTAAGACATTTAAATGTTACAAGTGCAAGATGTGATTAAAGCCTCTGACAGTTTTTTGTTTAAAACTAGATAAAGAGATCATTCCAAGACCACGGGCCAAAATAGGGCACGTTCATCTTTACTCACTCTGTGACTCTGATATAAAATATAATTAAAATTATTTTCTATTTAATATACAAATACATAGTAAAACTACTTGAAACTGGCATTTAATGTGCACCAAAGTTGAAAAACCAGGTATATTCTTTTAAGTCATTGCACACATGATAATGGTTTTATTACAAGAAGACATCCTTTCAGACAAACTGGAGGATTTTCAGAGAAAGTCAACACAAAGCCTTTTTCCTGCACAGGAAAATAAACAGCATTATTTCGCTGCAGTAATAAAACTCTTTGTGTTTCCTTCATGGTGACAGGCGTGTCTCCCCC
>JBBPBX010001869.1:0-17221 GCA_038048925.1 Garcialebias charrua | reverse complement strand
ATGCAGATGAATTAAAGTGAAACCACTAAACACAGGGTTTTACCCCTCCAGCAGCTGCTTGGGTATGTATGACGGTGGTACGCACAGATAATCAGCCAGCGTGGTCTGTTTATTTTGTTTTAGTTTGGGGGGAAAAGACGGCGGAGATGGGACGGTGTTCTGCATGAGCGATCGTTTCTGTTCACGGGGGTGCACTGTGTGAGTCTTGCATGTGCATGTGGTTCCTGGGGAGAGAAGGGGCGGTTGACCATCGCTCATGCAGCTCATCTCGGTACCTCCCCAGATAGACACACTAGCCGAACATGGCGGAGCGTTCAGGCAACACAAATGGCTGCTGTTGAATGTTTTTCCTGAACCCTGATTGTTGTGAACATTTGTTTGCAACATTTATGCTCTTTTAAAGTTTAAATGGCTTTAATATTAGACGTAATATTGCCTTCCAACACCTTAAAATACAATGACATAAATAAATATCCTATACAGTAATGAAACAGTAATACGCAACACTTTGCATATTTTAGTGTCAAATTCAGGAAGTTAAAGTGAATTTTTATTAGTGAGAGATTTAATTTGTTTCAGTTCACTTTATTTGTTTGAAAATCCACTGTCCAATTCTTTACATTGATAAATCTGAATATTTATTTCTGTAAACTATACCCAATCATCATTATTTCATTTTTCACACCTGTGGCCTTTCAAATTGTCTCCGCTATGAAATCTGTATGGGGTAAGAGCTGGGGCCGCACAGACAGGATCAACCGCAGCCGTTGTTGACGGCATCAGGCGTCACTTAATCAGTGTTGCTAAAATTAAAGTCACTACAAGTGAAAAGATTTGCAGCCGAACCCATAAAAGTGGATTTAAAAAAAAAAAAAGCATGATAAGGGAACATGGAATTTGTATTTATGCATAAAGTTTTAACTTTCCTTTTATCAAACCTTTTACCTGATTAAAAAATATGTATGTAAACTAAAAAAAAAAAACTGAGTATATTCCTTATTTTGTGCAGAATAATAAATGTTTTTCTACATGAAGCTAATTATACTTTATGCCCCGCCCCCAACCCTTCCGCTTCCGTTCACACTTTTAGGATGATCCTCATTCCCAGAACAAGCTGGAGGACCCGGTCAAGGCCCCGCCCAAGGAAGACGACGCCCTCAACATCCACAACTCTCTGACCCCCAAACACGAGAACCACAAGGTCCTGGGCGAGGAGAACTCCTCGGAGGTAAACTCACTGCAGAACAACATGATGTGAACCGAAACTAAACGCCGAGCGACCTGACAACACCACACAGACAACTGCAAGGTGCACCGGCAACGGGCGTCCCTGCAACCCCACCACCCTGCTTTTAATTGCCCGTTGCCGAGTGGGCCTAACCGGTCAACCAACCAGCCTGCCAACCAACCAGCCAGCCAACTCAGTCTGCAACTGCCTCCGACACGGCACCACTGCCACGAGCGGCCAAAACCCGTGCACTGCCGCCCCCGTCATCCCCACCCCAGCTGAAAGTAACCCCACCCAACCTGCCTCACCTTACAGCATCCTTACATTAGACCACACCCCTGTTTTGAAGCTCCACCCCTCTCATTTCCATCACCACGCTCTCCCTGTTCTTTTTCACCCAAACACATTCTCACACACGTAAGACGCATACTGTGAAAAGATGAACACACTTACATGTAAACACACACACACACTCACCCCCACCCCACCCCTGCCTGCATTGGTGTATTTTGTAAAAAGAAAGAAATCATACAGAAGTTTAAAAACGTGCGTGAAAAATTGTTGTAAAAGAAAAGAAAAAAAGATAATGCTACTGAGAGTTTTTGATGTTTGTCTGACTAATCCAGTGAGTATGTATAAATATTGGGAAAAAAAAACATGTTTTGCTTGGATTCATTTAAAGGAAGCAACACAATGTGTCTTGGTTTTGATTGATGTGGTTTCTAATCCTTTGATGTACTTTTTTTTTGTACTTTTTGCAACTTTAGACAAAGAATAAACAAATGAAATTCAGACAGTTGTTGAAATAAACCCTTTTTAAAATGACCTCTCTGGATCCTGTGTTTTCCTGCGTGTCCTGCTTGTTCCTTCCCTCTGGAATCCGACGCTCTCTGCATGGCTTTGAACGCAGCTTCTTCAGTCCCGGCTGTCGTCCGTGTGTCTCTACGCCGACTCAAACTTAGGCCTGAATATCATCTGATTTCTTTATTTCCACATCTAAAGTTAAAAAGTTAATTTCCCTTTTGATTTACTTCAGATTGTTAGAATAACCAAGAAAGTTCAGTCAGGTCATAGTTTCTTTTTCTTTCTTTCTTTTTTTTTGTTGTTGAGACATTTCATCCAAAGAACTTCATCAGTCTGACACAACAAACTTGAGTCCCACAAGCAGCACACTCACATAGTGGACCAACCAGTTTGCTGTTGATAATAGGGATGCACCGATACACATTTTTCACTTCCGATAGTTTTCCAGCTGCACCTAAAACTAAAAAAACGCTAAGCATTATGGGAAAGACAACAAAATCCACTCTTTTAGTGGTTAAAAGGAGTGGGCTGTGTTGTCTTTCCCATCATGCTTAGCGGTGTTTTTGTTATTCCAGCTGCACCATCAGTGAGAATGACATGTGTGTGGTATAGACCTGCCTCTTGTGTGCTGTTAAAGTTAGTGAGTTTCCTGTTGTAAGGCTCAAGAGTGTCTTCATTGGGTTTAACTCACACAATGTTAAGACAGCAGTCACAGAATGTGATTTAACACAAGCGTTCTTTATAATAATAATATAATAATGTCACATTTGTCATCTGTGTATGTTTCCATACAAGACAAAATTAGTCTCTGCATTTAACCCAACCACCACCAGGTGGGGCAGTGGGCAGCTATTGAAAGCGCTCGTTGATGCTAGATAGATAGATAGATAGATAGATAGATAGATAGATAGATAGATAGATAGATAGATAGATAGATAGATAGATAGATAGATAGATAGATAGATAGATAGATAGATAGATAGATAGATAGATAGATAGATAGATAGATAGATAGATAGATAGATAGATAGATAGATAGATAGATAGATAGATAGATAGATAGATAGATAGATAGATAGATAGATAGATAGATAGATAGATAGATAGATAGATAGATAGATAGATAGATAGATAGATAGATAGATAGATAGATAGATAGATAGATAGATAGATAGATAGATAGATAGATAGATAGATAGATAGATAGATAGATAGATAGATAGATAGATAGATAGATAGATAGATAGATAGATAGATAGATAGATAGATAGATAGATAGATAGATAGATAGATAGATAGATAGATAGATAGATAGATAGATAGATAGATAGATATAGATAGAAAGTCTGAGCGCTCACAGTAACTCAGCTCAAAGTCTGACTTGCTCCTAAAACTTGCAGCACATTTCCCTCCACTGCATTTTGGTCATGAACATTTGGTACCAATCATTTTTATTTAGGCATAATTTCAGCTTGAGTCACACTTTGAACTTCCCTAAGATTTAAACAATAACCAGATTAACTTACTGACAGGTCACTGATGCGTCATTTTCACAAATAAACTTGACTAACCCCAGTCATTTTCTCTTATTTTTAAGTTTTACAGGTTTGTATTGTTCCTTATGAGTGAAAGTACAACATTGCTTACGAATGTTATTTTTTTTGGTTGTTGTTGTAATATTGACTCTGCCTCACTGGTGTCACATTTAAGGAGAAATAGCAAATTAGAACTGCACATTCTGCCTAGAAATACAAAAGGAGGGACTGACAACAAGAACTTGAATTTCATTATTTCTGATCTTGTCAGTTTTTAAACCTCTAATAAGAACGAGCTGTTACAAAAACTAAAGTAAGAGTGACAGCCTTCTGCCAAACAGCCTGATTTAAAACTAAATTGGGTATAGATTTTTTTAAAGATATATTTCTTACAAACTGAGGATGCACAAACTGTCCCACCTATTGGTGAAGGAGGAAATCAGGAGAACAGCAGCAGTCTTACAGGAAGTCTTGCAAACATTTAATGGGGAAGTTGCTCATGTCTCTATGAAAGATGAAAGATGGATGAAAACTGAAACATCAGCAAGTCCACGACGTGACTGTGAGGTTTTCTGCCTCCGATGGCTCTCCTGTTTGAGAAATAGTCCTCGCAGCACATAAATCATGACAACAAACACCAAGACGCAGTCTGCTGCTTCTGCAGGTTTCCTTCCTCCAGAGAGGCTTCGGCTGTGTTCAGCTGGTCGCACTTACTGACATGACTAAAGCCGCAACTAAAACCACTTCTGAGTGCACATACAGCATTTTAACAGAATGACATGATGAATACATCGGCAGCAGCCGTTTGTTAAAAATCAATATGCTAAAGCCTATTTTATGGGATAAAATTAAATGATCACAGCAACTGATGGTTTATGTTTTTGGAAACAAATGGTAAATGGAGCTTATTTATATAGCGCTTTCCAGCCCCCTGAGGAGCGCCAAAGCGCTTTACAATACCAACCATCCACCCATTCATTCAAATATTCATACACTGGTAGTGGTAGCCTGGTAGTAACAAGGTTTATAGAGGCAGAGGAAATACAAGTTTCAAGTCGTTCCAATCAAGCAACAATTCAATTCAGTTTATTTCTACAGTATAGCATCAATTCACAACAGAAGTTGTCTCAGGGCACTGAACAGAAACGTTCACATGAATAAAAAAGCCAATTGGTAAAGTTCTCTATCTAAGGAAGCCAGCAGACACGTTGAATCTTCACGTTGTTGCAGTCTCCTGTCCTGAGCAAGCACAGTGGCAACAGTGGAAAGGAAAAACGCCCTTTTAACAGGAAGAAACCTCCATGTATTTTTATTGGAAGCTTTGTGGTTTTAATGTTGATTCATCTTTTATGAGAATGTTTTAATTCATGTTTTATTTAGTCTATTTTAACCTTTACCTTCATCTGTTGGTTTGGACTATTAACTTGCAAGAACAAGAGCAAACTCTCTGGGATTGTCAAGATGTGCAGCAAAACTGCTGGCATAGACTTATGCCTCTTACCCACCGCACAACGGCAAACGCGCCTGCCGCCCCCTTTTTGCCGCTGGCCACGGTCCCACTGGCCACTGAACACCGTCTGATGACGTACACTAGGGGGTAGCAGAGGGAGGGGTCTCTGGCTTGTTTTCCGGGTTCAGTTGTTGTTTTAACTGCACCTCCGACGGTCTTCGATGAGATTAAAACTTTTTTTTATGTTTGGGGTGATCTACACTGGAGAGTACAGCAGCCTGTCAGCAGCAACTGTAAAAATGCCACGTTTCTTACCGGAGTTTGGTTCCAATTCCTGGAGGCTGGATCCGGTGAGTTTAAAAAGTCCGAAAAAAGTCCCGTTGTGGTTGTGTAATCAGATAGCGAGGCTCTCCCGACTGTTTGCCGGATGCGTCGAGCCGCCAGAGATCAACATTTGGGACGTCTGCGGCTCGACGGCGACGCGCGCGTGCGTGTGCAGGCTGCCGTCGCGCCGCTTCGATCAGTTGAATCTCGCCGCTTCCTTGTTCCCCGTGACTCCACGCGTCTCCTCCATAGACTTTGAATGTAAACCGGTGTTATCCGGCCGCTTCGGCCGCCCGACGCCGGGGGCGGTGGGTAGGAGGCATTAAGGAACCTTGCAGACCTACACAAGGTGAGGTCAGTGAATAAGGCCAGGCAGATTCTGGCAAATCCTGATCACCCACTCCATGACGAGTTCAGGCTGCTTCCATCTGGATGCAGGTTTCTGCAGCCCAGATGTAGAACAAACAGATTGAAAAACTCATTTATCCCTGTAGCAATTGGGCTTCTCAATGCACACTAATTTTAACATTAATGTCTTGCATATATATGTATGTATATATGTGTTGTGTGTGTGTGTATGTGCATATGTGTGACACACCTATTGACTGTGAAGCTAATTGCCCCTCAGTGATAATAAAGATACTTGAACTTGAAGAACGAGGCTCAGGACAAGCGACCATCTGCATCAACCAGCTGGGTTTGAGAGGACAGGAAGTAGAAACAAACTAATGCAGAACGACAGGTCCATGTGAACATTCTATAGGAGGAAAGACAAAAAACATGTCAAGGATAGAAAAAAACAGGTGTAACTATAAAACAAGTAGAACTACAATACAGGTAGGACTACAAAACAGGTAGAACTACAAAACAAGTAGAACTACAAGATAGGTTGGACTACAAAACAGGTAGAACTACAAAACAGGTAGAACTAGAAAACAAGTATCGAACTACAAGACAGATACAAAACAGGTAGAACTACAAAACAGGGAGAACTACACAGGTAGAACTACAAAACATGTAGAACTACACAGGTAGAACTACAAAGCAGGTAGAACTACACAGGTAGAACTACAAAACAGGTAAGATTACAAAACGGGTAGAACTACACAGGTAGAACTACACAGGTAAAATTACAAAACAGGTAGGACTACAAAACAGGTAGAACTACACATGTAGAACTACAAAACAGGTAGAACTACAAAACAGGTAGAACTACACAGGTATAACAACAAAACAGGTAGAACTACAAAACAGGTAGAACTACAAACAGAAAGGACTACAAAACAGGTTGAACTAGACAGGTAGAACTACAGGTAGAACTACACAGGTAGCACTACAAAACAGGTAGGACTACAAAAAAGGTAGGTAGGACTACAAAATAGGAAGGACTACAAAACAGGTAGAACTACACAGGTAGAACTACAAAACAGGTATAATGCTGCGTTCCAGTTACCTCGTATTGTGGGAATTTCCCAGTTCCCAGTGGTAGATTGAAACCGGAACGCCCGCTCTAGTGGTAAACTCCCACTCGTAAAGTGGGAGAATTTTTTTTACTCCCAGTTTCCATTTCAAGATGGCGGATACTCGCGTCTTCAGTGAGTAAACACCTAAACTTTTACTAAAATAACTGTTCTAAAATGTTGTTGCGTGTATTTAATCACACAGTGAAGTGAAGACGTTTGTTTTTGTTTTCTTAGCTGTAAAGCCAGTTTTTCTTTTTTTTCCAACGATTTACATTAAAGAATTAGAGAAAAATATATATTAAATCAATTACCTTCGGCGGTCATCATCCTCCTCTCTGACATGTTCTGTGTCAGGAGTGCATATCTGGTTAGTAATTTATTATATTCGGAAACAGCAACAAAAACAAAGCGTGCGTCCATCTTGATTTTCCACTGGGAGAACCGGAACGTGTTTTCAAGTGGTAGCTTGGGAAATGACGTCACTACCACTTCCCAGTTTCCAGAATACGAGGCAACTGGAATGCATCATAACTATACATGTAGAACTACACAGGTAGAACTACAAAACAGGTAAAACTACAAAACAGGAAGGACTACAAAACAGGTATAGTAAGTAAAGACATCAACAGAGTGAAGAATTATGGTCAAATAGTCCTCCAGCAGTCTAAGCCTGTAGCAGCATAACTAAGGGACAGCTCATGAAACCCAAACCAACCCTAGCTATAGGATTTATCAGGAAAGTCTTCAAACTGGACAATGTGTCAGCCTCATGGACAGAAACTGGAAGTCGGCTCCACAAGAGAGGAGCCTGAGAACTGAAAGATCTTCCTCTCATTCTGCTTTTGGAAACTCTAGGAACCACAAGTAAACCTGCAGTCTGAGAGCGAAGTGCTCAAGTATGGAACAAGAATATCTGTAATATAAAAATAATATAGTATTTATGTTACCTCTAAGCAAGAAGGTCCCTGGATCGAATCCTGGCAGCTGGACCTTTGGTGGAGTTAGTATGTTCTCTCTGTGCTGTGTGGGTTTCCTCCGGGTACTCCGGTTTCCTCCCACAGACCAAAAACATGAACGTTAGACTGACTGGTAACTCTAAATTGTCTCTAGGTGAGAGTGAGAGAGTGAGTGGTTGTTTGTCTCGTTTGTCTCTATGTGTCCCTGTGATGGACTGGAGACCTGTCCATGGTGTCCCCTGCCTCTCGCACAGTGATAGCTGGATATGGGAACCAGTGACCCTAGCGACCTGAAAAGGAAGAAGCGGGTAAAGAGGATGGATGGATGGATGGATGTATCCCAGTCAGATTGTATCTGAAGTGAATTCTATTCCAAAATTCTATAGTTCCCTTTCAGTCATGTCTCTCGGTGCAACATATGCTATGGGAATTGCACCCCCACGCGATTACCTGAAGGAATACATTCACGCCTTTACGGCAGGGGCGTCAGCGTTAAGCCAGAGGCCCCGCCCTCTGGGTACTTAAGCCGCTGACACCCATTCATCATTCTCTTTTTGCCTTTCACCTCGCTTAAAACCTGAACTTCGTGGGACTTCTCTGTTGTCGCATCGCTCGATATGAGGTGAGCTTGCTCCCTACGCTGAGCGTACAGAGAAATTTTCCTGCGTACTGCTGGGCTGGCGAAAGCTAGTCCAGCGTTTTTCTACATACCTCAAAGTTTTCTTCTCTTTCCGCAGCTGCTTCGCTCGACGGCGCTAACTGCGTCACAACACTCCCTGCTAACCATTAGCAGGCTAGCCAGCGAAAGCAAGAGGACGGCTTCGAACAAAAGGAAACTAGGAACAGCCTTGACGCTTCTCGTCTCCGGACATGGCTCCCGAGAAGGGAAAACGGAGGACAAAGAAGAAGAAAACCAGTTGGACGACGAGCCTTCGCTCGCGCCCCTGGCCCAGCGGATGCGGCTACTCCCTCTCAGCGATGGACACCCACGAGGCCTGTCCTATCTGCCTAGGGATTCTGCACACGAGAAAAACGCTGGAATTCCCAGACTCCTGCTCGCACTGCTGTCGGATGCCAACGGTAGTGAGGAAACGCTGCGCGGACGCGTTGCCTAAATCCATGGCGAAGGCCGCGGCGCTGAAGGCCGCACGCCGCACAAAGCTGCTCGCTCCCGAGCCGGAGCTCGAGAACGTGGACCTGGAATGCAGTGGTCAAGTCGGGGATGAGAACGTGTCGGACTCCTCGGTTGCCGTCGAGGACTCGACGCCCGAAGTGTCTGACCAAGACGCCGAGTACGGTTACAGAGGAGAAAGTGTGGATTCCTCCCAGAACCTGGCGCAAATTCTACCGGAACCGGACGTGTCGGTCCCTGCTCTGTTCGACCTGTGCCATAGGGCGGCGGATGCCCTGCAGGTCTCGTGGCCAGACCCCACGCCTCGCCAACAGGTTACGAGGCTGGCGGGAATTTACTTCCATGCAAAGCAGCAGCCGACAACGTCGCAAAAAATGCCCATTTTCCCGGACTTCCTCATGGAGCTCAAACTCTCCTGGGTGGAACCCGGAGCTCCCATGATGCTGCCACTATCCCGATGCTTGGATGTCGCTGGAATGGAGACAGCGGGCCTCGCCAGCGCACCCCTGATAGAGGAGACCCTGGCGGCTCATCTGGCTCCTGCACCTACGGGGGCGAAGCCAGCACTGCCCAGCAGGGCCTGCCGTGCTTCGGAGAAACAGCTTGAAAAGTGCTACAAGGCTCAGGGCCTTGCGGCTCGCGCGATGAATGCATCGACCATGGTGCAAGCGTACCTGGCAGAAAAACTGCAGGATCTCCAGGTAACAAAAAACGAGCAGGCCGCAACGGAGGCCATGGAGGAGACCAGCCGCACCTCTGACTTCATGCTCCGGATGATGGGGACAATAGCCATTTCACAAGGCAGAGCAATGGCGGAAATAGTTGTCGCCCAGCGCCATCTTTGGCTGACTTTGTCGGACCTCCCGGAAAATCAGAGGTCCCCCTTCCTCCAGCACCCGATCGAGCCGACGGGACTCTTCGGGGGAGCCCTGGAACGCGTCCAGGCCAGGCTGGAACAAAGACACAAACAGGCGGAAGCCCTCCGCGAGGGGCTGCCGAGAAAAAGCTTTGCACCCCTAAAGGAAGACATGCGTGGCCCTCCACAGAAGAGACCCGCTGGTGACAGTGAGACTTTCCAGTACCGGCTGAGGGCCTCTTCAATGACCCTGTGTGGAAAGCAGATTCAGGCCTGATGAAGCAGGACGAACTGATAATTTTACAGGTTTGCCCGCCCACATGGTACGGGATCCTGACCTTTTGAGCCTAGTCTCCACTTGTAAAACACTACGAGGAGCTGGTGACATGTGTGCGCGTACCAAACATGACTCGCCTACTGTATGTGTAATCAAAACAAACACTGTTTCATGCATGTACAAAAATAAAAGTACCAAAGCACAAACTGCCCTGGTTCTTGACTCGAGTCCCTTTTTCATAAAACACAAACCACGTGGTCAAACTATGAACCGCAGCAAGATACACGAGCTCTGCCGGAGACGGTCAGATCTCGCGATATCTTCTGTTGGGCTAACCAGCCTGCTCGAAAGAGCGCGAGAGGGGTCAAAGGCCACCCCCCCGCACTAAAACACGACGAGCAGCAATTAGACATGCCTTCCAGGCTCATGGCGCACGCGCAGGCCTGGAGGGCGTGTCTACCAAATGATTGGGTCATGACAACGATATGTCATGGGCTCAAGTTGTAGTTCACCAGGAGACCGCCCCCCTTCACAGGGGTACTGCAATCAAAGATTAAAGCTGGGGTATGTAAGATTGTAATGTAGTCTGTAACTTTTCAAACAATATATTTTTAACATATTTCTTCACTCTGTCACTATCTACTGACAAACTGATGTTAGACAAAGTAATCTCTGAAAAAAACTATAGTCCCCTTGCTTCTCTATCAGCATTTATAAAAACACTAAAAACACAGAGTGACCAGGACAATGACAGCCAATAAAAACAGAGTTTGTAACCAGCCAATTAAAAACAGAGCTTGAATTTGAATCAGCCAATAAAAACAGAGCTTGAATTTGAATCTCAGCAGAGCCTCCCCCTCAGAGCCATATATGGCTCTGAGGGGGAGGGATCAGAATGCTTTGCCTGTTGAAAATTTTTCTAAGTTCTGCACTCTACAGAAAGTTACACATAGCACCTTTAACCTTGCACGTGCTGAGGGAGGAAGTTTTGACGATGTTGCAGAAAGGAGTGATAAGTTTGGTCCCGAGACGCAAACTACGCTCTGGACACTACAGCAAGTACTTCCTGGTGCCCAAAAAGGATAATTCCCTGAGACCGATTCTGGATCTCAGGACTCTGAACAAGAGAATAAAAACTTTTAAGTTCAAGATGCTTACACTGCGGCAGGTTCTCCAGTCTGTGAGACCAGGAGACTACGCATGTACAGTGGATTTGAAAGATGCCTATTTCCATGTAGGCGTGTGGAGGAAACACAGAAAATTCCTCCGTTTTGCTTTCGAAGGGAACACTTATGAATTCAAAGCCTTACCCTTCGGTTTAAAAATGGCTCCTCGTACATTTACTAAATGTCTGGATGCAACCCTGACACCCCTTAGGAATCAAGGACTCTGGGTCATGAATTACTTGGATGACCTACTGATTCTGGCTGGAAGCAGAATACAGGCCCAGTCACACTCCTACAGGGTGATCTCTCACATGGAGCCTCTCGGGTTTGTCATAAACCTACAAAAGAGTGACCTAACTCTATCACAGGTTACCGTATTTCTGGGAGTACAGATCGACACTGTCCGATACAGAGCATGGCTCTCAAAGGAACGAGTTTCCTCCGTTCGCCATTGCCTGGAAAGATTTAAACTGGATCAACAGGTCCCTATGAAAACATGCCAACGCCTTTTAGGCCTCTTGGCGGCAGCCATACCCTGTGTGCCACATGCATTGCTGAAAATGCGGGCCCCACAAGTATGGCTAAACCAACAGACACAACCCGCCCTGCCTAGTCGAGCAGGAAAGGTTAGGATAGATCCAGAGTGCCTGAAGGCCCTGGAACCTTGGAGAGACTTGTCTGTTTTCATGGAAGGGGTCCCGCTGGGAAAGGTGTCATCTTGTGTGGTCATCACGACGGATGCCTCAAAAACAGGATGGGGGGGCGATCTGCAGAAATCAGAACGCCCGCGGCCTTTGGAATAAACAGGAAGCGAGATTACATATTACATCACTGCCTATAATCATAATACTGTTTACATTCTCTGTTTACATTTATTAATACTGTTTACTTTTATTACTACTGCTTACATGTAATTACTACTGTTTACATTTACACTACTCTAATATCTACACCACTGCTGATACATATACAGTGTGCTCTGAACGGTCTTATTTAGGGATGCCCAATGTGCCTTACTGCATATGCCACTTTTTGACTCTATAACAACATCAACTACTACCTCATACATATACTGTGTACATTAACTCATACGCTGCTTTGCCACTTTGCAAATGTCAATGCTAGAAACCTTTAGTTTATTTTAGTTATACTTTTTATACTCTTTTTTTATACTAGTATGCAAAAACTCAGGACAGTATTATGTTCATTAAATGTTTAATGTTTTAGTTTTAGAGTTGGTGTAAATTTTCATACTCTTATACCACTATGCAAAAAACTCAGGACAGTGTTAGTTTTACTATTTTATGCTTATGTCTATTATTATATGTTTCAGTGTTTCAATGTTTAGATGTTTACTGTTGCACCGAGGGACTGAGAGAAACGCAATTTCGGTCCTGTGTATGTCCTGTACAGTACATATTGCAGATCTGACAATAAAGTTGACTTTGACTTTTGACTTTGATATCAACTTCCTGGAGTTGTTGGCCGTATTCCTGTCAGTAACATACTTATTTAGCAACGGTCTGATAGAAGGGCAGCATGTCCTGGTGAAATCAGATAACAGGACCACGGTGTCCTTCATCAACAGAGAAGGAGGGACAAGGTCCCGGGCCCTCCTCGGACTGACGCAGAAGATGCTCACATGGTGTGCTCCAAGAATCTTGTCACTTAGGGCGACTCATGTCCCCGGTGAACTAAATTATGGACCTGATGCCCTCTCAAGAGGGCCTCTCCTGGCGTCAGAATGGAGCCTGAACCCACGGATTGTGGAACAGGTCTGGTCACGATTTGGGAGAGCTTCTGTGGACTTGTTCGCTTGCAGAGCTAGCTCACAGTGTGACCTTTACTTCTCCTTGAAGGAAACAGATGCACCGTTGGGAACGGATGCTCTGGCACATGATTGGCCAGCAGGGGTGCTCTACTATGCCTTTCCACCTGTCCCTCTGATCGAGGTGACACTGGAACGTGTGCGTCAGGGAGCCCTCTCCCTGATCCTGATAGCCCCTAGGTGGCCGCAGAAACTGTGGTTCCCGGAGTTGATCTCAATGTTATCAGGATACCATGGCAATTGCCTCCTCACAGGGACCTGCTGACTCAGGCACGTGGGCAACTTCTACATCCACGTCCGGAGTTGTGGTGGCTTTCAGCCTGGCCTTTGAAGGGAACTGGTTGAGGACCTAAGGCTTTGATTGCTTTATCCCAAAGCAAACAGCAACAACATACATAAGGGTGTCCCTTGGTGTTTATGTTTGCTTAGGAGATTTTCAGTGGAGGGGTTCTTCTCTCCTTAATGGATCTCCAACATCAGGATGGGCTCCACTTGCCAGTCGTGCCCTTTGTATATGTAATAATTTTCCCCTGGGGACTTGGGAGGTTACCCTGTGTTTTGACCTGGGTTTTATACCTCCACATTGCCACCCAATTACTAGTGGCGTAATGGGTCCCTTGCTCCTTTTCCTCCTGTTTCTCGGGTTTTTCCAGAGAAAAGGAGATGATGAGTAATCACACTAGTGGAGCATGCTTATGCTGTCTCTGGCTGGTGTTTTTTATCTATATGTCCAGTGGTAACATCAAGCTGATGTTTCTACATTTGGCAATTTTTTCTTCTCAGGCTGTGCTCTCTACATAACTTGTAGAAAGCAGCTGGGAAATGCCTGTCGTTTTAAGGCAGATGCTCTCACATGCATTTTGCTGAGCATTTCAAGGGCGTGAATGGATTACGTTCCCATAGCATATGTTGCACCGAGAGACATGACTGAAAGGGAACTGAAAGTTATGCACCATAACTCATGTTCCCTGAAGGAAGGGAACGAGGTGCAACATATCTGGCCCTTTCAATGCTGAAAGCTCGGTGAAGTGCATTTTGGAGAATGATGAATGGGCGTCAGCGGCTTAAGTACCCAGAGGGCGGGGCCTCTGGCGCAACGCTGACGCCCCTGCCGTAAAGGCGTGAATGTATTCCTTCAGGTAATCGCGCGGGGGCGCAATTCCCATAGCATATGTTGCACCTCGTTCCCTTCCTTCAGGGAACATGAGTTATGGTGCATAACTTTCTGTTTTTGTTTCCGAGCAGTCGATTATTGACACTTTGTTCTAAAAGTTGGTTCCCACAGACGCACACTTGTTCTCTGAGGGCGATAAACGGCCGTGAACGAGTCTCGGATGAAGCCTGCAGACTTTTGTCAAGATCCTCCTTTGGTTCACGGGAAAAAAATAAAAGCATAACAACAGCTTTGTGCTGGATCCTTCCCAGGCAGAGGAATGATGGAGCGAGGGTGGAGGGGAAGGCCTGGTTCCCTTTCTTTCTTCAGATAGGGCTGAGGAAGCTTTGAGCTCACCCAAAGGGTGAACTGAAAGAGTTTTTGTAGACAAACAGAGCAAACAGCAGTTGGCTTGCTACAGAAACTGCAACAGGAGCCGTTTCTTCACTCCTGTCCGGCGTTAGCTCAGTCTCACAGAGACACATTCTGGCACATGTTCAACCAACGAAGCGCCTGCTGAACTGAAACAAGAGGAGCTAAAAGCACCAGCGGAATCCATGGCAACAAGTGGGCATCATCAAAAGACAGAAATAAAGCAGAATGGAGGAGGGGCTCAAACGTTCCCTGAAAACTGCTCCTTTATTATTTCAGTCTACTTAAAATTCCTGTTGAAGTAAAGGTCTTGAAGGAACACACGTCTCTTGCTGCCTCCATGACAGAGTTTTAGGATGACATCATCGTATGAGAAAAAACTGGTGGAGTTCTAAATACGTTGAATCAGGGAAACGAGTTCAGTCACTTCCTGTTTGTCCCAGAGCATTTATCAGGTTTTAAAATGTGAAGCATTTTATTGATCATCAATCCATCATCCATCCATCATCCATCCATTATTCATCCATCATCATTCATTCATCATCCAACATCATCCATTTACAAAGTATCAATTATCCATCCATCCATCATTCACCATCCTCCATCCATCATTCATCCATCCATCCATCATCCATCCATTATTCATCCATCCATCATCCATCCATCATTCATCATCCTCCATCCATCCATCCATCCTTTCATCATCCATCCATCCATCCATCCATCATTCATCATCATCCAACAACCAGCTGACGTTTGTTCTGCTCCTACAGACCTGACTGTTAATATGTTGCTGCTGAGCTCAGAAAAAAGAAAATACATTTATGTTTTAGAATGATTGAGTATGTATCATACCTGCAAACTTGACGCTTTTTGGTGAAATTTGCCGATTCTTAGCAAAAATATGTCATTTACGTGAATCATCTAAATCCAAGGAGCTTTTTAGGATGGTAAATGGTAAATGGAGCTTACTGTATTTATATAGCTCTTTCCAGCCCCCTGTGAGGAGCCCCAAAGCGCTTTACAATACCAGCCATCCACCCATTCATTCAGACATTCATACACCGGTAGTGGTAGCCTGCCTTGCAAGGCGCCATCCAGACCTACCGGGAGCAATTTGGGGTTAAGTGTCTTGCCCAGGGACACAACGACACATGGTGGGCAGATGCGGGATTCGAACCTCCAACCTTCCGATCGGGGGTCGACTGCCATTACCACTGTGCCACGGCCGGGATGGGTCAGATATGTGGTATATGGCTTCATTTCCTATTGACTGGACTTAAATAGTACTAAGATAGCGCTACGTAAGTCTGTCGTGCTAGCTAGCTCACAACAAAGCTCGCTCTAGCTATTGCATTTTCATAGTGCCGGCGTGGGGGTGGGGGAGGGGTGTCATGTATGCAGCATCTTAGTGCATCTGTATTATGCGCTGCTAGCTTTGTGCTGCGTATTTAAGACACAAGTTTTTGCCATTAGCACATTGCTCTGCTTGGTTTCTCTGGTTGGCTTGCTGTTGTTGTTGCTTGTTTATTGTTTGGTTGACGCCATCTTTCCTATGTATGTCCTAAATCAATTAGGATATGTGAGTAAATGTCTTTTTTACCTGAAGAATTTTGGCTTTCCCCCCAATTTCTTTCTTGGAGTAGACCAGAATGCTCCATTTACATGTTAAAATCACTAAATCTTCTGGGGGGGGGTGCACAAAACCCCCACTCCACACTACAGGTGCTACGTTTGTCACCTTTTTCATCCCTTGTGAGTTTGCAAGTATGATGTATAGTATACAGTATTTAGTTTTTTACAGTCAGGTTTTGACTCTGCAAAAAGAGTTTCCCTCTAACAGATGCAAAGTTGGCCTGAAAGTCATAAAGCGACAGGAGTTCAGACAAAGCTAAATGAATACTGTACTGTACACACATTTAGCCAAAACTTCCCATAATTCAGCTCTAAAGTCAATCATTCTTTTCCTACATGACACAGAAAGTGAGACTAACTTCCATTTAATTTAAATCAGACTTCTTGCAGCAAATTGGTCTTATTTTGGTATCTAATTGCAAATCCTAATTTTAGACAAGAATATTAGTCAAACACATATGAGTTCATCTTCAACACAGATTTAAATTAGCTGCTGGAGGGTGTCAGTCGTACCTTCACTAAGCCTGACGGGACTTGCAGGGAAAATGTGGTTTCTCAAAGAGAGGATTCAGAGTTTAGTTGGAAATTTTCCTCTTAAGATGCCAACACTGATAGGACTTTAGAGTTAAACTAACATATGGAGAAAATTGGAGGGT
Source organism: Garcialebias charrua (assembly GCA_038048925.1). Taxonomy (NCBI): domain Eukaryota; kingdom Metazoa; phylum Chordata; class Actinopteri; order Cyprinodontiformes; family Rivulidae; genus Garcialebias; species Garcialebias charrua. Next base: position 386 of record JBBPBX010001869.1, on the reverse strand, counting down.
CTCTTGATTTGATTTAGTCTCTCTCTGTCATTACTCGTGTGGAGCAGAGATGTTTATGTAGGGTGGTAACTTGTGGAAGACAAAAAAGAGAGCAGGGAATGTGGATGTTTCATGTCTGAGTGTGTTTATCCTCTAGGTTTTACGTGTTTATTTTGAATTTCTGATGGCGTTAATAGTAAAGTGAGTTAAAAAAACTGGAGACAGTATACAGTATGTTGTTATCTAAATTATTACTGAACATTTAAAAACTTGAGATATTCTGATTTTATAGATGAAAGATTTAGAACAAAAACAGGGTTTCTTCTGCTTTTTCTGCTGTGAGCTTCCCATAAATACTGTATGTGCAGAGTAAGGCTTAAGACTTAAATATTTCACCTTATAACAAA
>JBBPBX010001868.1:39701-49734 GCA_038048925.1 Garcialebias charrua | reverse complement strand
GTTGTCATTACCATCTCATGTGGTACATGAGATGGAACAAAATTATGTACATAAATAGTAGTAGTAAGTAGTAGTAGTAGTAGTAGTAGTAGTAGTAGTAGTAGTAGTAGTAGTAGTACAAGTAGTAGTAGTAGTAGTAAGTAGTATTGGTAGTAGTAGTAATAGTAGTAGTAGTAGTAATAGTAGTAGTAGTAGTAGTAGTAGTAGTAGTAGTAGTTTATTTTAGTATCTATATATGTGTGTGTGTGTGTGTGTGTACTGTATACACTGTATATGTATGTATTAAGGCTTTATAAACCCTGCCCACACTCTTGCCATATTCTAAACAATGTCTCTAAACTCTAAACACTATTTAAATTTAAATTGTAGAGAAGAGAAGTGCAGCAGGACAGCAAAGGGTTAACCCTTCATTCAGCAGCAGCACAGAGCAGAAATGTACTTCTTGATCAATTACACTGTAACAGCTGAACTTAGAAGTTCTAAAATAATTTAAAATAACTTTTAACGCTTTTATATTTTGTGATTATGACGAGTTTAAGATGGGATATACAGGTACTTTGAATTTTAAGTTGGAAGACAAGTCGATCAGTGCAGCTGGACATCGAAGTGTTAACCCTTCACAAAGCCAATGCAGCATGGAACAGAAATGTGTGGGTGGCAGAGAGCAGAGGGAGCGCCTCCCTGCACCCGTGGGCTGTGCACAGGTGCTAAATCATTTTAAATAATTTATTTTAAATAAACAATCCATGGCTCATCCATCAATCAGCCAATTGTTTGTCATGTCCAATCTTACAAAAAAAAAACATGAAAGGGCAAGTCCGTGAAATTCAAACCGCAAAATAGCGAGGGACTACTGTGTATATGTATGTACTTTGTATGTATGTATTTATGTATACGTATATTAACTGTGGTGAAAAAACATGAAAACTCAGTATTTTTTGCGTTTTTTCCAAAAATTCGCCAGCTCGTAAGTCTGGAACCTCGTAGATCAGAGCGCTCGTAATTCGGGGACTACCTGTATATATATATATATTATTTTATTTTTTTTGACTGGCAAAAGAACACTATTAGTTCAAGCATTACGAGTGCATGAGGTCAGTGTATAATAAGCATGACATGTAGATTACAGTACCGTATATTGTTTTTCTAGGCTACATCACATGATTTCATTCAGCCTGCTTAGACTACAAACTATACACACACTAAATCCATGCACTCACACTTTAGTCCAACAGCCATTTAGGAGCACGCTGTCCTCTTCTCATACGACTTTGTTCCCTTTCTCCTCACCCGGTGTTCATTTTGGTTCTGATTCTCTATAGCTGATTTATTTTTCCTTTCCTCCTCATCTTGTCACATCCAGTTTATCTTCCACTCGAGTCTGCGTCTGTCTGTCCACTCCGTTTAGCAGTTGTACCAACTAGAGTTTAAGAAGCTGACAGCTTCCCAAATGCTTGTGTAGCTGGTGGAGTATCTCTGTTTCCTAAATCTGCTTTACATTTGCATTAGTAACCTTTTTGGGTAGTGTGTGTTCATTTTTTACCTGTCGGGGTGACCCAGTCCCCTTTATCTTTTTGGTTTACTTCAGTTTGGACAGCCGTTTTTATATCTCACCTCATTCTGGTTGACATTGTCTCATTTAGCTTGTCTGTCAGTACTCAGAAATGCAGGTGTTTTTTTTTTTTTTTTTTTTTTTTGCATGGTCTACCTTTAAAACTGGCTATTTGGTTTGTAAATTGAGACAGAAAAGCAGTGTTAGGTTTGTTTGATATGAAGATAGATTATGTTTGATTTAAACAACAAAGAGTAGTTTCACGGATTGCCCTGTAATTTAGATTTTGCCCACTTTGGTGCAAATACTTGTTTTTTTGTGTCTAATTCTCCCCTCTTTTTTCTAGAAAGTCACATTTTCCTCCATTTTTCTAAATCCAGCAGCCATTTTTTCCGTCTTTTATTTCACTGTACATGTGTTTATCTATCAATCATACAGTAACTGCAGGGTTCAAGTCATTGTTGCTTGTGTCTCTAAGGCAAAGTGAATCAGAAGGAGGCTTATATGTTGTTTCTAGGCTTATAGCTGCCCAGGGATAAAAGGAGAACACATGAAACTCAATCCCTTCATCAAAGAGGCGACGGGGAGTAAAAAGCCAGACCTCAGAACGGGGTGGTGGTGGAGGAGGATATGTGACTGAGGTGTCACCAGGTCTAATGCCATGGCATGTGAGGAAGAACAGCTGAGCAGCCAACCTCTCTAAATGGTTAATCTTAAAACACAGGAGGTTGAGTGTCATTACAAGCATCAGTTTAATTTAGGTAAAAATAGAAACAAACTGCAAAATATTTTCTGTTGTTTTATTATGCTTGCGTTGTCAATACAGCATCGAACAATTATAGTACCTTCACAAAATTGTCATTTTGCTTTTCATATATGGAGTATACCATGAAGTTACCAGCAGTTTTCCAATGTCTCACAACAGACCAGTGATAGGTTTTCATGGTGCTGTTTCTTGTACTGTGAGAGAAGATTAAAGTATTCATCCACACAAATACACAATTTTAGGCCCTTGACAAAAGAAAGACTCTTTTTAGGGTGAAGATATTCCTAAAATGTACAAAAGTCACATGGAGACAGAGAAGACAGTAGACTTGAAAACAGTTTTCTTGACCGTGTGTCCTCAGATCTCTGTCAAGTGTCTGCTACATTAAGTCAACTAAGACATTTGCTTTCAGTATACTTTGATGAAACCATGTTGAGTGCTTTCAAACGTTAGCTTAGCTGAAGATACGTTTTTAAATGGCAGCAAAATACTTAGTTGGATAATATGCTTTGAATTCAGAACACATTTAACAAAGCAATTCCATGTAGAGCAAGTGTAGGTTTTAGTTTAAATGATCATCTGTTCTAGGTGCAGGGACATACGAAACAGGCTTAATGTTTGGCAAGTAGAAAAAGAAAGGGAAGACAAGTTTGAGAAAGATGAGGATGAGCCAGGTCAGGCTGGGCGGGCTGTGATCCAGGGCCAAGGGTTGAAGCAGCATGGTCTGGCTGGCTGGCTGAGCCTGTGACCATGGAAGGGATTAGACGGGATTAACTGTGGGGTAACCTTCCCAAAGTGTCAGTCTGAGATCTTGAGCGCTGTATAGCTGGCCGCCTGGGAATCTAGCCCAGGGGGCCCCCAACCCTGCTCATGGGTTTTGTTTAACACAGTTCCCTGCTACACTTGGCACCAAAGAGAGAAATGGTAGCAGGATCATCCGAGTCAGTGTGTAACCATTAATGATTTTTTTTTTGTCATAGACAAAGCTTTGCATCATTTAACAAACAATAAATCCAGAGTAGCACCTATTAAAACACCTTGATTGTCATTTTAATGTCGTGTTTATTATTTTAGACAGACTGTTCTATAAGTTGTGACTCTGAGATGTGTGCAGTGTTCAAACTAAGTCACTGAACAAACTTACACAGTAGGCTAAGAGTGGAGGGCTGAGTGGGGGATGATAGACATTCATGAAATGAATGCACTGCACTGTAACAATAACACACACACAAGCTTTGGAAAGCTCTCGACAAATATCTCACAAGATGAAAATACATTGTTAGTCTGCAGAGGGAGGTTGCACCATAAGACGGCATAAAAAATGAGAAACAAAGACGTGTAAATAAAACCATTGAAGCTGTAGAAGTATTTTCTGAGTTTAAGTTTGCATATCTGATTCCACCGAGGCAGTGTAGTTTGGACTCACAGACCAGTGAAGCATGATTAATATTGGTGCAATCTTGTTGCAAAGATGAGGCGCCACACAAGACAGACTCTGAGCACAAGTTTTCTTTTTCTCATTTTCCCATCTGTAGTACTTATTAGAGATGAAGAGCCTGATTCTGCCTCCAGAGCACATCTTGAAGAGGGGTGACAGCGAGGCAGTAGCGTACGCTTTCTTCCATCTGCAGCACTGGAAGAGAGCAGAAGGAGCCTTAAACCTGTTACACTGCACTTGGGAGGGCAGTATGTATCATATTTACTTGATTTATCATGTATGATCCATGTTTAAGGTTTTTATTAGGTCATCCAGTCTTGCAAATAGAACATTGTTGCCATGTTTTCTCACAAGGTTTTACGGTACTCAGATTATTTACAAGAAAAAAAAAACGTATTTTTCACCCTATAAATCGTGTTGTTGTTGTTTTTTTTTTGTTTTGTTTTTTTTTTGGGGGGGGGGTGCATAATTTGCATGCCCTGTGACTTATATGCCGAAGCAACGTATTTATGGTTTGTTTGTCTTTTCCCCTCCATATTTATAAACCAATTTTGGCTGTGATATGACCGTTTTCATTCATTCTGACTGAAAATATTGAACACTATCCTTTTCAGCCGCTAGATGGCACTCGAGTAGTATGGCATGCCGTTGTGTCATTTAATTGATAACAGTGGATATTAATTACAAAATTGGCTTGCCATAGTCTGCTACCTTTGTCCAGCTCGCTTGACGCAACCATCAAATCAGCTTCATTTTGCTGCGCCGCCCCAGCGAAATTTAGCTGATTTGACCGTCAAAGTGCATTAAGTAAAAGTTCAACTGAGACACACCTTTACTATAATTTCGAACAAATAAACAATTGTTTTTAATTGTTAATCTCGTTAAATTCTTGTTAAAGTCTTCCCGTGCACGCTCCCGCGGCCGCCATTTGGCAACCAATCGATTTTTGGCACAACACCGGCCCAAATTTCCAGGTTGTCAGTGGTGACGCGGAACAAACGCAACACGTCAGTGATGATGCATAATAGATGCAACGTATACGGCGAAGCAACGTATTTATGGATTTTTCCACTTTATTAGACATATTTGGATTGATGTGACTTATAAGGCGGTGTGACGTGTACGGTGGAAAATACAATGCTTTGTCTACCTCAGTCTTTTTTATTGTTTTTTTTTTCTTTCTTTTGCAGCCTTCCGTATAATTCCATACCCCCTGGAAAAGGGTCACCTGTTTTACCCCTACCCAGGGTGCACAGAAACCGCAGATAGGGAACTTCTGCCTTGTACGTACAGCACCTTTAAACTACTTCATTGTGCTTGTCTCTGCTCTCCTTGATGACATTTTGTTCTCATATTTATTCCACTTTTATCTTCTTTCCAGCTTTTCACGAGGTGTCTGTATACCCAAAGAAAGAGCTTCCGTTTTTCATACTCTTCACAGCAGGCCTTTGCTCGTTTACTGCCATGCTGGCCATGCTCACACATCAGTTTCCTGAGCTCATGGGTGTCTTTGCCAAAGCAGTAAGTATTATCTCAGCACAGCTTCCATCTCAAACCTTGTTGGTTTTGATTACAATGTTGAAGTTTGCCCTCTTTATCATTACCATATCATCACATTCCAGACTTGAATGTTAATGGATGGAATGGGGTCATATTTTGCTAGCTTGTATTTTTTTGCAAGTGCACATTGTTAGAAAAACAACCCTTTAAACTGCTTCTGGCTTCTGTCACCGTTAGTAAGAACAGGGGCTCCTGGGAGTGAAAAGGGCTTGTACTGCAACTTCAGCTCTCTGTGAAAATGGCTTAAGAATACAATCCTGCACTAATGGCAAGCACATTTTGACAGAATGATAGAGCTATAAATAAATCTGTGTTACGTTTTTTTGTTAATTTACCAATCGAGCGTTTTTACGTGTTTTGAGTTAAAGTACTTTGGTTAATCTTTTGTGGCTTGCCAGTTTTATGACGGTCTTTACGTAGACTTGTATCAAAAACAAGGCCACTGAGAACATGAAGTGCTTCTTTTTGTTATGTGAAAACTTGTGCACAGATTGGATTTTTACAGACCGCGCAGCGAGCCTGGTTTGTGTAAAGTTCAGATCGAGAGTGTGAAACAGCTAAGGGAGGAACACGATGGTTCTCACTACCTTTTGAGGAAAAACGGATTATTAGTGAATCGGTTTCTCTTCGTTGCAAAGAAAAATTGTAGTATTTGTACATTGTTGTTCCTTTAATTTATTGATATGTAACATCCGAAATATGCTGAACACATGAAATCAGAGTGTGTTATGTTCATTTGACTAGATATGATTATTTCTCCTCTTCTGATATTGTTATAATATCAAGATTGTATTGTGAGTCCATGTATATTCAGCAAAAATTTAACTAAAATCCCTGGTAATATTCTTACATTTTATACTTTGTGTTCTAGCACTTTAAGATAAATCCAAGTTAATATATACTTGACTAGATGAACACACAAGTATTTTTAATATTTGCATCAGACTACTACGGAAGCGTATTGCAGTCAACCATGAAAAAAAAATTGGAGCTTATGTAGTAATTACGTGATAGGTATGTAGTAAAAACGTGATACTATGTAGTATGACGTGATACTATGTAGTAAAAACGTGATACGTATGTAGTAATAACGTGAAACGCATGTAGTAATAACGTGATACTATGTAGTAAAACGTGATACTATGTAGTAAAAACGTGATACTATGTAGCGTGATAAGTATAGATGCAGCATGCGCGTAGCCAGTATTTTATGAGGGGTGGTTCCTTTAAATATATAGTAGACCTGCAAAACGCCATGCCTTGGTGGCACAATGGAAACCGCGTCTGCTCTCCACCCCAACGACCCGGGTTCGAACCTGACCTGGTTTAACTTATTTTACTTTTTATTTTTTATTGGATAAATAAAATAAAAAAGGAGTTTGTGTTAACCACAGGCATATTAAGTCTATGGTGTTAACCGGTTCGACATTAGCGGCGTCTCCATACCTTCTCTTTCCACCTCTCTTAACACAGAACTTGTGTTGTGCGGGAGTTGTAGGCGGGACCACAACTCCCGCACAACACAAGTTCTGAGAAGGTATGGAGACGCCGCTAATGTCGAACCGGTTAACACCATAGACTTAATATGCCTGTGGTTAACACAAACTCCTTTTTATTTTATTTATCCAATAAAAAAAAAAAAGTAAAATAAGTTAACCCAGGTCAGGTTCGAACCCGGGTCGTTGGGGTGGAGAGCAGACGCGCTTTCCATTGTGCCACCAAGGCATGTGGCTTTTTGCAGGTCTACTATATATTTAAAGGAACCGCCCCTCCTAAAATACTGGCTACGCGCATGCTACATCTATACTTATCACGCTACATAGTATCACGTTTTTACTACATAGTATCATGTTTTTACTACATAGTATCACGTTTTTACTACATACGTATCACGTTATTACTACATAGTATCACGTTTTTACTACATAGTATCACGTTATTACTACATACGTATCATGTGATTACTACATAAGCTCCAAAAAAAAATTCATGGTTGACTGCAATACGCTTCCGTAGACTACTGAATAATCATTTCATAAATTTTATTATTTACTTTCCCCTTTCTTTGTCAAAAAGTGTGAACAGAAAATGTATAAATTGATTAAAGTTGTGTTATTATGTAAATCATAAAAGGCACAAATAGCAATATACTTTGTATTTACCGGTACTTTAAAATATATATAAGTCTTGTATTTGCTTTGCTTGGTTTTATACTAGCTTGGAGAAAAGTTTTTGAAGTTACACACTGAAACTTGTTCTGGTTTAAAAAATAAAATAAAAAAACTAGAGAAACTGCATTTCCTGCAAAAATGCAATATGAATGCTTATTGCAGAAGAACTTGCTGGAAAAACAGCTGAAATTTGCATTTAAAAAAACATGCTGAATTGTAGATGAAATTAAGAACAAGCCTAAATTAGCAGAAGAAAGCAGAAAGCATTTGCTGAATTAGGTTTAAATGATCAGAAATGAGCACAAAAAATATGAAATTAGATTACAATAAGCTGAAATTAGCAGTAAATAAATAAAAATTGCTGAAAAGTCGTTGACAAGGCTACAAGAAGAAAGCAGAAAGAGCTGAAATGAGCTAAAAAAACGTGGCAGTTGCTGAAAAGCTACAATTTGCATAAAAACAGCTAAATAGTAGCTGAAATAGCAGAAAAAGATGAAACTAGCAGAAAACAGTTGAAAATAGCATAAGAAGCTGAAATTAGCATGAAGAAGTTCATTAGCCTAAAAGTAGCCAAAATTACCATAAAAAAACTTTAATTTATCTGATAACGGCTGAAATTAGCTTAAAAATGCTAAAATCCCTAGCTGAAAGGGTAGAACAAGCTTAAATTAGTAAAAGAAAGCAGAAAGAACATGTTTGTTGCAGAAATGAGCACAAAAAGTGGAAATTATCTGAAAAAAGCTCAAATGAGGGAGAAAAAAATAGCTGAAAAGTAACTTAAAAAGCAGAAAGAAGTTTAAATTACCAGAAGGAAGATGAGAGAGCACATTTTTGCTTAATTGAGCTGAAAAAAGTTGAAATTAGTGGGGGGTGGGGGGGTGGAATTAGCTGAAAGGGCTAAAATTAGCATAAAACGGCTAAATATTAACTGAAATAACTGAAACTCACACAAATAAGCTGAAAGGAGCATAACAAGCTGAAATAAGCAGAAAGAAATTAAAAGAAGTACAAAAACGTTGTAGTTAGCAGAAAGTAAATCAAAACCAAATTCATAGCAGGATTGTCCTGAAAGAGCTGAACGTTTTGATATGACTTGTTGAAATAGTTTGGAAACTGCAGGATGAGGATCGTGTCGAAAAACATACGGAAGAAAAATGGATCACAATAGTGTGAATGCTTAATTAAACATTCACACAAATATCAAAATTTAAAATTCTCGCGCCTGAAATTAAAGTCTGTCTGTTGTGTCTTGCCTTTAAAATGCTGAGCACTTTTCTAATCTCACTGTTTTCTTTTTTACTGTTTTGAAAAGTTGCGCATGTTCTGTACTCAGTGTCACACCTGGCCTTGTTTCCAGTAAGAAAAACAAGCTTGAGTCAAATTTATGATTAAAACAGGTGAAAGTGATGAAGTGAATGAATTGTATCTTGCTTTGTTTTATTGTTCATTTCATTTTAACAGCTATTTAGTGGATCATTTAATTTTATCTGAAGTAAAAGAAATTTCTAGTTTGCTGGAGCTTAAATATTGTGCTTTTTCTACTTTCAGTTCTTCAGCACACTCTTTGCACCACTGGGCTTCTTTGCAGACAAAATGGAAAGCTTCATGCCGTCCAGTTTTTGGCACCAGCTGACTCGGATCTGACCTCATCACTGCTCACACACACACATCTACACACACAAACACATGTAAACACCAATGTCACTCTAAATTCTCAGACAAAAAGTGTTTGCTCTCCTGTCCTCAGCATTACTGTTCCCTTGCTGTATTGTTTCTGGTTATGTTGGCTGAGGTCGTATCAACACAGCAATAGCACTCCTAAAAGGTTTTCCAAGAACGCATAAGGTAAATACAAGTCAAAGCAAATGCACTTGCTGTCCTGTTAGCTTGAGGAAATTCATGCATTTTTAACATTCCAAGAACCTGTTTTTACATAAGATTGGCGGTTCGGTCAATTCACAGTGAAAAAACAAAATGGAAAAATGAAAACTGCATGATTTTCATAACTGTCTCAAAAGAGAAGAATGTTTGTCACCGAGTGAAAAATGCAAAGTTTGTTTTACTGAAACGATACATTTTCTTTATTTTTTTTTCTTTATTTTTTTATAGGCTACAATATACCTACCAGTATGTTTAAAACACATAACCAGTGCTAGTGTTACGCCATTTAGTCATGAGAAGATCATTATTCAAAGGTTTTATCCCATTTACAGTAACCTAAAATGAAAATTGGGTAGACATTGTCTGATCATTTTATAGTTATTGTCCCATCGCAGAGCGAAATACTTCAGTTTTGGTATATATATGTGTATATGTATGTATATATATGTGTATATGTATGTATATATATGTGTATATGTATGTATGTATATATATGTGTATATGTATGTATATATATTTATATATATATGTGTATATACTTTATGTATATATGTGTATATACTGTATGTATATATGTGTATATACTGTATGTATATATGTGTACTGTATATACTGTATGTATATATGTGTATATACTGTATGTATATATATGTATATACTGTATG
>JBBPBX010001868.1:20876-39093 GCA_038048925.1 Garcialebias charrua | reverse complement strand
ATACATGTATATACATATATATATATATATATACTGTATATGTATATATATGTACATGTATATGTATATATGTATACTGTATATATATATATATGTATATATACAGTATACATATATAGTAATATGACCACCGTTACTCTGTTGTCTCGGATAAGGAAAAAAGATCTACCTCTGTTCTTATACAGTTTAACTCCTACCAACTTGAATATCTTGCACCAGAAACATTGAGGTTTTTGTGCATTTACAGTTTAATTCCAGTCCAGAAAAGCACTGATCTCAAAAACTACAAACATTCACTATTCAAATCCCTCAGCGACGACCGATGTGCCGCTTGTTACATTATCAAAGCCCATAAGAACAGTTTTCTTGTCTCTTTACATGTACAATATCTTCACTGTTTTGCAGTTACCTACAAAAATGTATAATAAAGGGCCTTTGTTTTAGTACACCATGCTACTAAACAACTGAAGGACTAGTAATAGTAGCACTTCATATTGGCATTTATTATAATGACAGTAACTACAGTATTGATGTTTAACTTGCAGCGCTGCTCTGTTTGATTTAATATAAGCTGTTGAAAAGTTTATTAGACAATGAACTGAAGTTTGACTAGTAAACTGTTTTTGCAGTATCGTAAAACGTCTGTCATACTGTTTCATATTTGGATTATTCAGAATGCACAGAATGTTGATCATTCAGATCGTTTTAAACTGATGACTGAATATTTACAGTGTGCTGCTGAAATGCAAGAGTGCTGAGGACAGGAGAATGTATAAACAGCTGTAGCTGCCCTTGGTTGGGGTTGTTGGCAAAACATTACAATAAACTATTCTCTCGGTGTACTTTTTGTGTGGATTCATTTTTTGGATGAAGAATGAGATTTCATAGAACAAAACAGCCTTTAGCTGACCTTTTTTAAATTGTAAAGTAAAAATTTATATTCTGTTCTTTTTTGATTGGTGTCATTTTGTTGTCAATGAATAGTCTTCATTCAAACTAGCTCCAGACTGTAGCACACTGTTATAATTATACTCTGGCACCTTCCATAGATGCCTTTCTGACACGTTAACAATGACTTGTGGTGCTATCATCACACTATATGGATTTATTGCTAGATGATGACCGAGTGTGATAAAAAAAAAAAAAAAAATTAATTACTGTTAGAGGCTGATGATGGGACCTCAAGTGTAGTCAGTGTCAGATTGTCATTTCAGGTTGAAACTTTACTTGCCCACTGGCCCTCTATGCTAGAGAAGGAGGCCATGAAAAGTTACAGAAAAAACAGGGTAAACAACCATTTTTATTCAGGTCATGTTTCTTTTTTTGTGTCGAGACATTTCGCCCTCCATCCAGAAGGCTTCATCAGTCTGAGGAAATGCCAAACAAAACTGATTCTCCCCCAACAGCCTACTTCAAAGTCAGAAGAAAAAACAACATTTATGTTGGTGCTAAGATGGCCTCTGGGGCACACCCTCTCCTCTGGTGACCCTCAGACTGATGAAGCCTTCCGGATGGAGGGCGAAACGTCTCAGCACAAAACAAGAAACTATCCAGATGACCTGACTGAACATTGTTGGCTTTTATACCTGGATTATTGAGCATGGACTTAAACAATTCAGTTTACTGTATTTGAGGAAGTTTTTTCTTTCAACTGTCGTCTTCGTTCTTGCTCAAGATTAGAGTCTGCGATGAAGTTAAACTCACAGCAGTCTGCTCCTCAAATAATGTGATTAAAGCCGCAGTATGTAGTTTCTGGAAAATGCTGGACAGAAAAAAATTTGAACAGAGACACCTTTCTGGTCCCTCCCCCTTGCTCTGGCTGACCTGCAACTCACCCTTCTTAGCTCCTCCTCCACAGCATGGCCTGTCTCGTGACTGGACAGGCGGGGGATGGGCGTGAGAAGCTTGTTCATGAACCAAACTTTTTTTATTGGCTGGTTATAGGCGGGTCACTGTGGGTTTTTAGAAATGCTTGTAGTACCACCGGGAGAAGCAAGGGCAATATAGTTTTTTTCAGAGATTACCTGTCTAACATTAGCCTGGTTAAAACCAGACCCTGTCCTTCACTTCGCTTCGGACAAGGGTCTGGGATCTCTTAATAGAAAACCGATTCTTGCTGGAGGCGTGGCCTCTGCTGAGGAACAAGACCATTGGATCTTAGAACATTTTTGAACAGGAAAAGCATTCTGCTCCCTCCCCCTCAGAGCCATATATGGTCTGCTTCCTCTGCTCTCGTGAACTTGAGATCTGCTCCACTCCCTGCTGCATGTCGTCTCGCTACCACTGGATATTCTGTGTTTATGGAAATAAAACGTCTTAAAAAATAAAACCATGTAGCTCTGGTCCAGCTCACCATAAGGCCAGAAAATATGCAGGGACTCGGGCAGCAACGTAAAACCCAAGTTTAATTCTCTCGTGACAACCTGAGGCTCTTCCTCGTTCATTTCACTCAGCAGAGGGAGAGGAGGAGGGAGCGATTACTTGACTTTTTACAAAAAAAACTCCAGATAAGGGATTAAGAAGGGGAAATTAATACATTTGTGTCAGATATAAAACAGTCCTGCATCGCTTCGCTTTGAATAAGAACATGCGGGTGCTCGCTGGCTGCGCGCTGGGACAGGACAGGTGGGGGCGTGGGTTAGGGGCCAAAAGCTCCGCTCCTTCTGTTCTCTGATTGGTCCGGTCAAAAATCTACCGGAGAAATCCTTGTGGATGGGAGAAGTCCCAGACTGAGCAGTGAAGGGAAATGAGAATTGAGCGGAGCTGCGTAGGAGGGCGAGGGCCAGGCTAGTCTAACATCAGTCTGTCAGGAGATAGTGACAGAGTGAAGAAATATGTTAAAAATATATTTTTAGAAAAGTTACATACAGCAGCTTTAACTTACTTTTATGTATATGAATGCTTCTGTTCACTGCCCTGAGATGACTTCTGTTGTGACTTGGTGCTCAGTTGAATTGAATTTATACAGCGCCAAGTCACAACAGAAGTAGTCTCAGGGCACTGTACAAAAGACATTCACAAACATTGTGCGCAGCCCCAGGATGCTCAAGGCATAGTCTTCAACCTGAGCCTGCATCTCAGGAGGGCTCCTTTCACATGGAAGACCTCCTGCCTCATTCCAATTCCTAAGAATGCACACCCCAAGGAACTGAATGACTACAGGCCAGTCGCCTTGATCATGATCAGTCATGTAATGAAGACCCTGGAGCAACTGCTGTTGAAACAGACCTCAGGTTCACCACACTGAGGTTTGCATACCAGGAGAAGAAGGGTGGACAATGCCATTCTTTACCTTATGCACAGGGCTCACTCTCACCTAGACAAGGGAAACGGTGCTGTGAAGGTCATGTTTTTCGACTTCTCCAGTGCCTTCAACACTATCCAACACCTGCTACTGAGAGACAAGCTTGAGGAGACGGAGGTGGACACACATCTGGTCTCCTGGATTACAAACTATCTCACTGAGAGACCCCAACATGTCAGGATCAAGGACTGCATCTCGGAAACGGTGGTTAGCAATAGCAGCACAGGAGCACCGCAGGGGACTGCTCTCCAGTTCTGTTCACTCTGTACACATCTGACTTCAGCTATAACTTGGGAGACTAGCCATATGCAGAAATACTCAGATGACACTGCAATCATTGGGTATGTGCAGGATGGACAGGAGAAGGTGTACACTGTGGACCTGGCTGAGGTCATTGTAGTGTGCTGTAAATCCAACCATTTTAAAGGGAAAATATGTTGATTCAAAATTTCACAGTGTCAACAAATCCAAAAAAAGTTGGGACAAGTAGCAATAAGTGGCTGGAAAAAGGAAATTGAACATATAACGAACAGCTGGAAGACCAATTAACACTAATTAGGTCAATTGACAACATGATTGGGTATAAAAAGAGCTTCTCAGAGCACTTGTGGCATGGGCAGCTTGCATGTCTGGAAAGGCACCAAGAGAACTATGTTCAGGTTCTAGAACAACATATGCTCCCATCTAGACGTCATCTCTTTCAGGGAAGACCCTGCATTTTTCAACAAGATAATGCCAGACCACATTCTGCAGCAATCACAACATCATGGCTACGTAGGAGAAGGATCCGGGTACTGAAATGTCCAGCCTGCAGTCCAGATCTTTCACCTATAGAGAACATTTGGCGCATCATAAAGAGGAAGGTGTGACAAAGAAGGCCCAAGACGATTGAACAGTTAGAGGCCTGTATTAGACATGAATGGGAGAACATTCCTATTTCTAAACTTGAGAAACTGGTCTCCTCTGTCCCCAGACGTCTGTTGAGTGTTGTAAGAAGAAGGGGGATGCCACACAGTGGTAAAAATGGACTTGTCCCAACTTTTTTGGGGATTTGTTGATGCCATGAAATTTTTGAAACAACATAGTTTTTCTTTAAAATGATACATTCTCTCAGTTTAAACTTTTGATCTGTGATTTGTGTTCTATTCTGAATAAAGTATTAGATGTTGGCACCTCCACATCATTGCATTCAGTTTTTATTCACAATTTGGGGGAGTGGTGGCGCAATGGATAGACGGTGAGCCTGTGATCAGAAGATTGCCGGTTCAAGCCCCGGTACCGACAACATCAAAAAATGTGGGTGGAAAAAGGTGAAACGCCCACACCTGCTGCCTCCACCCTCATTCGCCCCACTCTGGGCCCCTAAGCACCCACCATCTGCTCCCTAAACAGGTCTCTCTTGAAAATGAGTTCTTGTGGCAACATTATAAAAGTTCTCTATCCTAGGAAGCTGGCAAATTGTGTTGAATCTTCACTTCGCAGTCTCTCATCCTGAACAAGCACACTGGCAACAGTGGAAAGAAGGGGGAATTTTTTTTTTACAAGAAGACACCTCCAGCAGAACCAGGCTCAGGATGAGCGACCATCTTCTTCGACTGGCTGGGGTTTGAGAGAAACAGGAAGGAGAGACAGACAAACACAGAATAACTGGTCCAGGTGTACTTTCTTTTTGAAGGAAGAAAAAAAAAAACATGATAAGGATAGAAATAATTACAAGCAGTTAGTTTAGACTAGAGCAAGTAAAGAGCAGCAGACTGAGGAAATGTGGTCAGTTTGTCCTCCAGCAATCTAAGCCTATAGCAGCATAAGGGATAGCTCAAGAAACCCAGGCCAACCCTAACAATAGGATTTATCAATTACGTCTCATACAGTAGCACTTTCATGTGAGTAAAGCTCACCTGGTGGATACGATGAAAAACACTGGCAACAATAGTGACGCTACACTAGTATAATGAGAGGATAAAAAAAAAATCCTGCCTCTGCTGAAACATGCATGGTAACTTTATTATTGCCATGTTCTTCAAAAACACCAGTGAGCTGTGCATTTTTATCAATTTACAGCCAATTTTCTTGTCTGAAGCTAAAAACTAACTGAAGTTACATCATTTGTCATTTGACTGGTTATAGTTCTGTGTTTGTTCAGCTGAGAAATATCAACGCACTGTACTGGTAATATAATCCCAACCAACCTTCAGACCTCAGGGAGCCTTTTGGATAAGTGAAACAGGATTGTCATGTCCTGAATGACAATAACAACAATTTATTGTTGTTAGCTCATTCTAGTTTGCTAGTATGGATTACAATATGTATATTGGGATTCAAATTATGATCCACATCATCCTCTGGGACTGCTTTAGCTTTGAAATGTTAAATTAGGTCGCCTTTTAATATCGCTATGGCAGTAGAGAATGCCTTTGATGTTGCTGCTGGATCAAATGTGGTGAAGGACAAAGTCCCACAAATACTTGTCTGTTAAAAACATGAATATAAAAAGCATTAGTGCCATGTTATTTCTGCATATACAGTTCAGTTAATTGCATCACATTTTAATGAATCTCGTCATATTTCAATTACACAGACATTTTGGGATTAGTTTGATTAGTTAAGCCTGCTGTTCGCATGCCTTTTGTGTGGGTTTTCATTTTCTGGGGAAAAAAATTGTTAGTTTTTGAGCTGACTGAACTTTTAAACACAAACCTGGTTTGAGTTATATTTATCCTTTCCATGAAATCATTATTGCACAACTAAAGTGTAGGATGGCATACAGTATACTGTAAGCTTGAAGACAATGAAGAACCTCCAGTAGGAGTAACAGAGGGCGGATCAACAAGATTTAATATAGAGCCTGTAAGCTATTTAGAGCATGCATTCATAGGTGAAACTGCTCCTGTACAGACCTTCATGGACATTAAGATTCTGTTCCATCATCCTGTCAATGTCTAAAGGTTTATTGTGCGAATGTTTACGAAGCATTCACAATATTGTGATCCATTTTTCTTCTGTATGTTTATCGACTCGATTCTTGTCCCACATTTTTCAAGCTATTTCAACAAATCATAAATCAAAGCGTCCAGCTCTGTCAGTGCTATCACTTTACTGCTCCTTTCACATTTTGTTCTGGTTCAGCTTCGATCAGCTTCCTTGTGAAAATATTTTTTTAAATTCAGCTACTTTCAGCTGTTTTGTGCTCCTTTCAGCTTCGTTCTGCTAACTACAACATTTTTGTGCTTCTACTAACTTCTTTCTGTTAATTCCAGCTTCTTATGCTCCTTTCAGCTTTTTTCTGCTAGTTCAGCTTTTTTTCTCGTTTTGCTATTTCAGCTATAATTTAGCTGTTTTTCTGCTCATTTTAGCTTTTTCAGGTAATTCCACATATTTTGCACTCATTTAAACTTTTGTTAGACTAATTAAAGTAAAATGTGCTCTCTCCACTTTCTTCTGGTAACGTAAGCTTATTCTAACTTTTCAGCTACACTTTTGGCATTTTAAGCTAATTTCAGCTGTTTTTCGATAAATACATTTTTTTAGGGTCACTTCTGCTACTTTCAGCCTAATTAACTTGTTTCTGCTAATTTCAGCTTGTTATGCTTCTTTCAGATTATTTCTGCTGGTTTCAGTCATTTCAGCTACTATTTAGTTGTTTTATGCTATTTTAACCTTTGCACCTAAATCCAACTTTTTAAACTCATTTCAGCTCTTTCAACTTCCTTCATGTAGTTTAAGCTTCTTTATGCCTTTTTAGCTACCATTCAGCCATTTTTTGTAGCTAAACTTTTTTAGATAATAATTCTTGTGCTCGTTTCTGCCTGTTCAATTATATGCAATTACTGTATATGTTCATTCCGCTTTCTTCTGCTAATTTAGGCTAATTCTTCCTTTCCAGCTAAACTTCAGCATGTTTTTCAGCTAATTCCAGCTGTTTTTCATCAAGTTCTTCAAAATTCACACTGCATTTTTGCAGGAAAAGCATTTTCTCTATTTGTAAAAAATATAGTTTCAGTCAATTAAACAAGCTTGTTATCAAATGAAATATTTTGTTTAATATGACAAAAAAACATGTAATATTATTTTATTATTAAACCAATAGTTAAATACTTGTCTGAATTTGATCTAACCACAGCACCAATCTGTTGCACAGATCAGTACAAATCCAAGTGGTCTCCAATGTAATTTACAATATTTAGAACATTGTGGCATTTTCTATCAAACACAACCCATCACAGTTTCCCCCCTTTTTAGGAAAACAAACCATCAGCATACCCTTACTGAAACTCAAAACAGACGTTTTAGTTTGTAATTGACTTTTGACTTAGTGAGTCCATTTGTTGTGTTCAAAGCAGTTTTCTTTGGCTTTCTCCCTCGTTACGTGGACCAAAAACAATTTCTTGACCCCCTAACTCTTGTGCCTTGTTGTCATATTCGTTTAAATCCACAGATCCTTTAGAGACTTATATCTTCAAAGGCTTGACATGATTGCATTATTCACTGCCAGAGTCACATTCAAGATTTCCAACCACTTTGCTGTTCTTATTTTTGCAACGTCTTGGCTTTTCTTCAAATTATTTACTTTTCACGTTAGAGACTTTAGATATGTGTGTGAACACGACTGAAAGTGCAGTTAAATAAGATTGCATTATACGTTGCACAGTGATGAGAGAATAAACATTCCATAAGGCTTTTGTAACGATGAAAAAGCAGCAAGAAAAGCAGCCGTTTCGATGGTAATATAAAGCACATTTACATGAGAACAGAACCTCACTGGACTCAACCAAAAAATACAACAATTTCTCTGACAGTATACAGTTTTATGTATTTAGCTGATCTGTGATATGTCAGATATGACAGCGACTTAATTTGTGCCACAATAATACATTATTTTTTTAACATAATTTTGCATTAAAGGCTTTTGAAAACAGTCAACAGGGAAGGTTTTTTTTTTCTTGTACTTTTTGGTACTGGATTCAATCTGCATGATCCTCACGAGGGGCTTTAAAGAGACAATAAAAATGCAAGCAAGCAAAATAAAAAACAGAGGTAAAAAAGGAGAATGTTTACATGATGCAACACAATCTGAAAATATGCAGCACACAAAAACATACAAAAATATTTAAAACAGTAGCCCAAAATGTACTTCTTTCTTAGTGTATTTATTTATTTATTTATATTTCTCAGCTTTCTACCTAATTTAACTTTGCAGCTTTGACTGCTGCCACTTGACAAAAAGCATTTGCTTGCTTTGCTGTTCTTCTTTCTTTTGGTTCACATTGCCATTATCTCATTTTAAAATTATATTTTAATTAGCATCTTTTGACTTTTTTAGCAGCAACCGTTATATTTTTAATGTCAAAATATATGTTCTCTCGTTCAATGGTCATTTCTCTTATCTCATGAAAAGCAGGGAGTGTCAGAGGACTGGAAGCACCATGAGCACCTCAGCCAATGGTACATTTTTAACATCAAATAAAATATTTAACTTTTGTTGTTATTAAGTGTGATAAATATTCTGATTCTTAAATGCTCAACGCATCTCTCTTTAATAAATCGTTCTGTGTGGAACCAGAACAGTCTGTGACTGGGCTTCATTTCCAGTTTGCTGAAGTCTCTGCTTTGGGAAGAGTCAAAGCCTCGAACATCAGAGCTGTTAAAGACAAAAGGTCCCACCAAAAGGACATCTTAAAAAAATATATTTTGAAGTCAGTTGGCTGGGCTTTGTTTGCTAAGTTATGTCCAGCCAATCAGGTCGCTTGTGATGCTTGCACGTGTGCACGTCCACCGCTTCCTCACAGTCTTGGCACTCCACAGCGCAGCACCACTTGAACTTGCAGTCACACTTGGTGACACGTTTGACGCGCATGGTGTCGTAGCCTCGTCCACAGCACATGACCTCACAGCTGTCTGTGCCTCTGGAGGACTTATTGCACACTCTGCCAGCTGTGCCCAAGGATCCTATGAGGAGATGAGCAGAGTGGAAGAAAACAACTTCATTTATTATGTCTTTCAATTGTATAATTGCTTCATGAGAGTTTTTCCAGCACTTCTTGCAGTGAGTCTGTCTATTTGGTCATTCTGTGCTACTTCTAGCAACAAGAGTCGTGTTTGCAAGACGTGAATGGCAAAAATACAAAACGTGGCAGTTGTTAGTCGGGCAGGTTATTTTTAATCGTTTACTTTTTGGAATACTTAACTTTACACTTTTTTTTTTTGAGTTATCAGGGTTATCCATACAATGAAATGACTGCAGCCCTAGGGGCTCAACATAAATTTTACAGAACTTTTGTAGTGACATTTTTGGAATTGTTGTGCTGTTGTGCATCTTCGATATTCATTCAACCTGTATAAATAAAGGTTGAATGAATATCAAAGTTGCACAACAGCAGTGGAGTTGGCAGTAAACTAAACCAAAATGTCTCTTTTCCCACAGTCCTCAGAAAGAATGTTCTAGGTCGTTAGATCCTAACACAGTTGTGATGCTGTACTCAGGTATAAAGTCTGAGCCTCAGATACCAGGTCTAATAACAGTTTGACACTGACGTAAGGAGAAAAGGACAGAAGGAGATATCCCCCCTCAAGCACAGGGAATGTAGCTAATAGAAAGAAGGCTTTGAAAATCAAATCTGCATGTCTCCTTACTGTGAATTCTTACACAATGAAGAACAGGAGGAAGGAGCATCATAGGCTGCTTTTAATATCATCTTTAAAGACAGGGTGTCTAAAGTGTGGCCTGAGGGCCATTTGCAACCCCATAGAGGGGGTTGTGCGGTCCACAACTGCAATTTAAGAATGATATAATTTTGCCCCACAGGCTCAAGAGGTTAGTGCAAATGTAGACCCGAAATTTTAATGGTGATAATTTTACAAACAAAACAAGCAAAACAGGTGGAAAAAACAAAACTCTTCTTAAAATGAGTAATGTTACAATACAACATTTGGCTATAATTGATCCTAATTTTTATTTTTCCATTTCATTGTCGAAAGCGCCACAAACCTTTACTGACTTCTTCCAAAAAGAAGAATTTTGGATAACCATTCATAAAACTTGGTTAAAGTGTTTTTCTTTTAAAGCAAATTGTGTTTGATTTAATGATTGATAAATTACAATGATTTGTAATATAATTTATATATAAAGTGTGATAATCTACATACAAGTTACTCAGCTTCATTTCAAAACTTTTATGAATCTGTTTTAGTGACTGCCAGTTCTATTTCGTGTAAGCTGCCGCCCTTTAAAAGCTACGCTTTGTTGGGTTTATCCCTCGCGCTTCGCGCCAACATTGAAGACTTGTAGTCCACACCCACCTGCTGTGGTCCACTGTAAATTGCCTGTGGACCATTATTCTGTTCCCATTTTTTTCTTCACGCTCGTACGACACAAAGACTAAAAACAATGTCCCATTTTAGGACCACCTTCAAGCCCTGCCCCACGTGCATGGCAGGGTACATCTTGTCAACCGACCCGCATCCCCTATGCGAGGCTTGCCTGGGAGTTTTCCACGCTCGGCAGGCTATGGTACCACAGCCCTCCTACCTCGCGTGTGGCTTTTTATCAGAAGAGGAGAGGGCTCGCCGGTTCAACCTCTTTGACCTGGCGGTTATAGAGTGTCAGCCGAGGGGAGATGTGAATATCGAGGAATTGATGGATGAGCTGAACTTGCTCACGTCTCCCTTGGAGGTAGCTAGCTGTGACGAGTCGGCATCACCTTGCGGTGACGCTGTACCCGCTTCACCATTATTCTCCGGCTCCAAGAATGCTAGCGGCGGGGCTCCCACCTGTCCACGTGAAGGTGTGGAGCCGCCTCACCCTCCCACCGAAAGAGCGGAACCTGCCGGCCACCGCAGTCCGCCTGCTTCGGAGGTAGGGACCCGGTGCAACCCCCACGCTCCACTGCTGGCTCAACACACAGCAGAACATCCTCACCAGATGGACGTCCGGCGACTCCGCCGGAGACCAGACCGAGCGCACACACCTCCCTCCTCAGCGCGCTCCCAGAGATCATCAAACAGTCAGCAGAAGTCTGCGGTTTGGAGGTGCCTGTGGCGGCTGCCCAGGCCACTTCACCCCTGCTGGCAGGAAGGTTTGCCACGTAGGGTAGTGGACACCAAGACATGATCTGGCCGTGCGTCGTTGACGTCTCAGCCCTGCTCCAGAGCGCAGCCAGCGAGCCGCTGAAGCTGAAGGCGCCAGTTTAATCTTATGCTCAGATAACAAAAGTCCTGGGTGTCACGGACCAGTCCTTCCCCACCGTGTCCCCCCTGGAGCCTGCTTTGTCTGCTGTGTTTGGCGTCAAGGCTGCGAAACATGTGGGCACCCGGATCACCCCACCGACAACCAACGACCAGCTCACGGGCAAGCTGACCGACAAAATACATCAGTGCTCGTCACAGGTGGGGGCTGCTACGAATAATGTGGCGCTGTTGGCCATGTTTATCTCACGCCAGACCGCGGATGACAACCTCGGGAAGGCAGCAGACATCATCACGAATTTATGTGCGGCAATGGCTACGTGCTCAGCGCGCATCTCAGCGTGGGCCACTCTCCTCCAGCATCAGCTCTGGCTGAAGCTTTCTCCAGCTATCCCAGACAAAGTGAAGCGGCAGCTGCTCGAGGGGCCGGTGTCTGCTGATGGTTTGTTCGGACCACACTTTAAAAATGTTTTTAACCAGCTCCAGTCCTCGTCGGAGGCACTGGAGCAGGTCCAGAAGCATGTGACCCCTCAGAGACCAGACCCCCGCTCGGCTCGTGGGCCTGTCCGGTACCGGGACCAAGCCAGATCGTTCCGCCAGCATCAAAGGCGGGCATCGCCTGCAGCCACGTTTGCTGTGCCAGCACCACCAGCACCTGCAGGGGGCCAACTGCCTCACTTCCAGAGACCCAGAGACCCTTGTGGCAGAGGCAGGCAGCCCTCATGGCCGGGCCAGACCCAGGACATGAGGAAGAGACATTTTTTTTAAATGATGGGGCGCCGGAGCTGTGTTGGGTTTTGATGGCAGTGTTTTTGGTGAGAGCAATAAAATTACTGTCTCAAAAAACAGAGTGTCTTATTCACATTTGAGTTCATCTGTTTCTACTGACACATCACCACAAGTAAGTTCTGAGGTTGTTTCAAATCAGGTTTTTACAAACAACCAGAAGGTGAAAATGAGTTTCTGTGATCAAACAGTAGACCGCCATGCAGCGGCAGCTGCAGGTGCACCTGCGAGCAGCAAACTCTGGGTGAACTCAGCAACCCTCCTCCTCGCACGATGGAGAAGGCGTACTCTGACAAATATCTGAAAACAAAGAGTGGTAAACTGTTTAAACAAAGCAGAGTCCCATCTGCTCATTTTCAATCTGTTAAATCTCATGAGCCTGTTTCAACCAGGACTTTTTCACCTCCTCCTGTTGCACTTCATGCAGGAACATGCACAGGTTTGACCTGTGACGCATCAGCCGACAAACAGCCCTTTCATGTCCGGCCTCCCATGGACTGTTGCGGACAAAATCTGCAAGGTGGTGGTAGAAGCCAGGGTATCTTCTCCTTCAATTCAAAACACACATGCTTCTCCTCTGACAGCTCACAACGCGGTGTGGTTAAACACATGCACGCTAAACAGCTGGTTGGAAAAAACAATCCGCAACGGTTATACTCTACAGTTTACGACGACACCTCCAAAATTCAACGGAGTGTTGGAAACAAAACTGTCGTCCCCAGAACAAGGAATAATTCTCCAGTCAGAACTGAAGGAGTTATTATTGAAAAACGCAATTTCCAGAGTTCCCTCAGGGGAGGAGGAAACCGGTTTTTATTCAAAGTATTTCTTGGTTCCAAAGAAACCGGAGGGTTACAGGCTGATTCTGGACCTGTCAGTTTTCAACAAGTACATCGTGACTCATCCCTTTCACATGCTGACGATAAAACGTGCACTGGAGTACGTGACACACGGGGAATACTTTATTTCAATCGACTTGAAAGATGCATATTTCTATGTTCCCATGATAAACAAACACGGGAAATATCTCAGGTTTGCATTTCAAGGTGTTTGTTACTAATTCAATCGGGTCCCGTTCGAGTATGCGCTTGTGCCCCATACTTTCAGCAAGATCATCGAGGTAGCGCTTCACCCACTTCGTTCAAGAGGAATGAGAATATTATTCTATCTGTACGACATTCTGCTCCTGTTCCGCTCCAGGGTGGAGGCGGAAGCACAAACATCTGTACTGGTGAGTCATCTGTCACAGCTGGGGTTCACGATTAACTGGAAGAAAAGTTCTGTGATCCCAGCTCAGAAAATCACTTTTCTGGGGGGGAATCTCTGCTCAGTCAGCATGACAGCTGTCTTGTCAGAGCAGAGCAGGGACTTGCTGACGTCACTGCTCCAGCATGTGCAACCTGACAGGGCAGTAACAGCTCTGACTGTCATGAGGCTGTTAGGAACCATGGCTGCAGCTCAAACAGTGGTCAGGTTAAGTCTCCTGCACATGCACAGTCTGCGAGTTGCGAGTTTCAGACGGATAAACCAACGCTGGTTTATCCGTCTGAAACTCGACCCGGTTCGTCACAAATGGCATTGGATCACGGTACCATAGTCGGTGAGAGCGGATCTAGCTTTCTGGGAGAACCCTTGCATCCTATTGGAGGGAGTTCCCCTGGACCGAGTAACATCACACGAGGCGGTCTTCACGGATGCGTCCCTTTCCGGTTGGGACGGGACGTATCTGTCACAATCAGTGGGCGGGACGTGGCCGGCGGGCACGTCTCTTCACATAAACGTCTTGGAACTTCTGTCAGTTCACAAAGTTCTCAAACACTTTGTTCATATGCTCAGAGATCAGAACGTGCTAGTTCACATAGACAATAGAGCCACAGCAGCGTTCATAAATCGCTAGGGCGGAGTCAGATCACTCCAGCTGGTGGACGTGGCCAGAGAGCTGCTCTGTTGGGCTCGCATTCACCTAAAATCGTTGAAGGCAGCTTACATCCCCGGGTTGCAAAACAAAGGAGCAGATGTAGGATATATGAGGAGGTCAATATTAAACTGACATACTTTATATATCTTAATTACTTATTCAGATTGAATAGTATTTCACAGATTCTTTTCTTTTTCAGTTTACCCAATATTTCTGTGATCTTTATGATGAATAAATAAACCATAAAGCCATTAAGTGACAGAGACGTTGATTTTAGTTGGTATGCCAGGAGACACTACCATTTATTTAAAATAAATCAACTAAAATTAACACCATTACACTTGATTGACTGATTTTCATTTTCTTGCAATTTAACACATCAGCACATTTAAATTGCAACAACAGACATAAATACAGGTTGTCAATATACTTAGTCTGTGGCTCTTAGCTTAAAATGTAGTTACCAGCTTAGAATTTGAGAGAGGGAGAGGTTGAAGAATGAGGAAGAAAGGGAAGTTTAAGGAGTTATCTATTTTGAGTTTAACCAGAAATGACACTCCTCCGGACGAGAACCAGCTCGACTTCACAGCACGATCCAAGAAACATCCGCAACTCTGTACCTGTTTGACGTTCAGTCTCGGTTGGTAGTTGCAGAAGCAGTCTGAGCCTCACAGGTTCTTGGCCTATGAAGTCCGGTGTACCTCGGTGTGTTCATGGATTCACGTGTCATGACGCCTGCCTTCTTCGTCAAAGAAAGTGGCAGCTTCTGGGTTAGTTTCAAAATAAAGCTTTCCTCAAGAAAGTCATAGAGAGCCTTTGCTCTGTGAACTTCATGGAGTCATCCATGAAGTTCCAGCTGGTAAGTCAGTCTTTGGCTTTTGACCAAACTTAATCAGCTGCCAAGGCAGAGAGCTTTCAGGTCTCTGTTCATTCAAACTCTGCACGTTCACGGAAGCAAACGTTTTTTCTAGAAGTGTTGAGACCAGAAAAACGTTTCCTCATTGATCCGTGGACCAAGAGGAGTGGGAAAATGTGAAGTGAAGACTCAAGGTTGACAGCAAGTCTGCTTAGATAAACAGAGGAATGTTTTGGGAAAGTGTCTGAAAGTGAAGAGACATTTCGACGCTTAGTTCGAGATTTAGCTGAACTCAACCAAAACAACTTCTGAGCAAGTCAGTTTGACATATCTGAACTCTGACATCGTTAGACACCTTCATTTGCAGAAGTGACACAGTAATGCTTCACATTTAAGGAAATAACATAGCATATAACATATGTGATCATGATATATTGTAAATTACAACACTGCTCATGAATAAACACAGGTGATGCTCTGATTATATTTGTATTAGAACAAACTCAAAGATAGAAATAGTCTCTTTTTGAGTGAATCTGTCCTTTGATTTAAACTAATAAAATAAATTGTGTTAAATGTCTGGTTATTGAAAGGTCAGTAAAGGTCATCTCTGGAACAGTTCAAAAAGACTTAAGTTTGACCCTGGGTAGGTCCACTACATCTCCCCCCTTTTGGAAGTCATCGCCAGTCCTTGGGGATGAGGTCCAACACGAAAGGATACATTGAACTGTCTCTGATCTTGAAGTAATCCAGCAAGTGGAAGAAGAAAAATCAAAACTATAATCCCATAAAGTTTTTTGGAACTTCCATACTGTTCGTAGGTAATCCCACAAGGTTTTGGAACTTCCATACTGTTCGTAGGTAATCCCATTGCGGTAAGCTTTTAATCCTTTGGAAAACAAAGTCTTATAATCCACAGCAGTAATTCCACAACGATTAGTTTTGTTGATTGATCAGCAACAATTGTTTTTATAATCAGCATGTAGAGGGGATCCCTCGATTGACACAGAGGAGGCGACCCTTGGATGAAGGTTGAAGACCAAGCGTTGGAGCTGCAGGTCCCCACATCGAAGGTTGTTGGCTGGTTGGCTTCCAGTCAGTGCCACTCTGGTTCTATGTGTCATGCAATTATGTGGTTTTTTAGGTGGGCTTATGATTGGGATTTTACATTAGGCCCTACCTATATGCACCTGGTATGTAAGCTATCATGGTTTAGATCAGCTACAATTACCAATTAAGGGGTGGATCAATTCTGTAAAATTAGATATAGGGATCTGTACCTATAAAATTTTGGAGGGCTTCTGTAACGAAGGCCTCTAATTCCAAACTATTCCTCCATTCATTACTTAGTTTAGGTTAAACTAAAATAGAAAAATGAAATATAGTTTGATCTAAATGTCTGTTGTCTTTTAGACGAACGACGTAGGATTTGGTATTCCTAATAAATTTTGAAGTCTATGGCGAGACTCATCAAAATGAATAGATAATCTAGAATAGAAACGATCGAATCGGTTCAATTTAGAAATTGTGAGACCAGTGTAGTTTATGGTACCTTGAGTAGCTTTAAACTACATTGACTCTTCAACGATTGAGATTTAACAAAAAGAACTGCATGTTGGCATAGTTAAATCCATATTATGCATTAACCAATGTTAATACAAAACCTTTTTTGGCTGGGAGTGTTCTGAACCAAAACAATATCTCAAATAATGACAACAGTATTGACTAAACAACAAGGAAACAACGTTTCACTGCTTCGACACACTCTTGTTGTCAGATTCCAAAATGAAACACACAAGAAAAACAGGTCTCAACTTTATGACCGAGGTCAAATTAAATCTCGTGGATTTAAACGGTTGTTAAGGTTAGTTTTTTGTTGTGGGTTTTAGGCTTAGCGTTTCTAAGTTCAAGTTGGACAATGCGACTTATAGGGTGGAAAATATGGTAGTTTAAACCTGATTAGTTTATTTACTAACTTGTGTTTGGGCGACCTTATTATCCCATGAAGTCGGTGAGTTTGTGAGATCTTTGTCTTTTGTGGAGTCATTGAACGCCTTGTAAGGTTTGATCTGATTTCGATGTACCCATTTAGCAATTGGCTCTTTGCGGCCTTTGCTGATTTTGATTTCGTAGACGACTGAGGACACTTTGTCTGTTATCAGATGAGGTCCAGTCCACCTGGGCATTAGTTTGCGGGCGAGAGTTCCGGTCTCGGACCCTCCTTTCCCGGTTGCTGGGGCGAACGTATAGTACCAGACTCTGTCTCCCACTTGGAGTTCATTGTGAGAGGCCTTCTGGTCATAGTACGCCTTGCGTCCTTCAGCGGATCTTTCCAGGTTTTTCTGGGCGAAAGCAAAAGTGTTTCTGAGGTGTACATTCAAATCTTTGTCTTTGGCATGGCCTAACATCACCCCCCTTTGGTCATGGGGGACCACGAACACAGGTGAGGACGTCCGTCCATGGGCACAAGTTAGGATGCCACCGTTTAGTTTAAGCTGTTTGCGCAGCTGAGAGAAGACGGTACACAGGAATCGTTTAGGTTTCGGCCAACGTATCTTCTTACGTTTACCTCTTTCTGTGTAATTCAGGTGTGTCACAACTGTTGGCGCAGTCGCAGGTGTGTCTGATTGTACAGACTGCGACGGGTCACTGTTGTTGTGTGTGTCTCCCCACTTCTTGACTGAAGAGGGGCTCTTTGAGTCTGTAAAAACTATGTCATTTCTGATTAGTTCTAGACACAAATGTCCCTGAACCAAGGTTTCATCGAAAGCTTGGCTGATAGCCGATTTACCTGTCCCAGGGGACAGTACAGCATCTTTGGTGTGGGATCCTTGGATCTCAACACCTTTTTCTACCTGTGGTAGGTGTGAGCTTTCCCCCTTTTTGTCTGATGAGGGGTCCTCGAAATCTGTAACAATGATGTCCAAGTGACTGTCAGCGTCTGGTAGACTGTCATTTTCTGGGCTCAAATGCCCTTGAACCAAGGTTTCACTGAAAGCTTGGCTGATTCCCGAATTACCTGTCCCAGAGGACAGTACAACGTCTTTGGTGTGGGATCCTTGGATCTCAACACCTTTCACCACCTGTGGTAAGTTTTGTTCAGTGAGTGCTGATTGATTCAGTTTGCAGAGGAGGTTCTCTTGTTGGGCCAGAGTTTGGTCCAACTTTTGGG
>JBBPBX010001868.1:3800-20871 GCA_038048925.1 Garcialebias charrua | reverse complement strand
AACTGTTGGGTCTCTTCTGTCTCACCTGTAGTTGAAGGTTCACTTACCGGGCTCTCGTCCTCGGATGAGGAGTCCCTTGTGTCCTCTGCGGTACCTGCGGTTAGGCAGTCTGTATCACAACTAGGAGGCCCTTTTATTGGCAGGGGTTTTCTCACTGTTGCCCACATTGTCTGTTGACCATAATCTATAATTGCGCCGAAACGGTTTATAAAGTCTTGGCCAACCAAAAATGGGAATGAGTCAAATTTAGACACGTATACCGGATGGTATAGTGTCATTTTGCCAATCTGCATGTGAACCATAGCTATAGCTGTAAGGGTTGTTCTCGTCTCTGCAAGACCCTGCAGCTCAATAGCACATTTTACGAAGGGTATTTGCCTGTCAACACCGTTAGCGGAGGTCCTTGGCTCCTCTAACAGCTTGGCCGACATAATAGTTATATCAGAACTGCCGTCCAGGAGGACTTCACGCTCAAGGACACCTTCCAGTGTGATAGGCAGGTAAGCTTTCTTAGCCACCCCCCTTTGTATAAAGTAGAAACCTCACAGGTCTTGGCCCACATTTCTGTTCACGTGTGACTCTGGCTGTGTACTCATGTTCACTGTCAGCATCATGTTGGCTGTCAGCATCATGACCTTCAGGAGGTAATTTGTTTGCTGTCTTTCTCATCAACTGTGTGCTCTGAGTTATCAAAGACAAGGTCACTCAATGTACCCATTTGGTCATCCTCAGTAACATTCAAGTTTTCAAACAACCAACTTATGTCCACTATCTCATCAGAGCTTAGAGGTATGGTGCCTTTTTTCTGGAACTTCTGTGACCTTTTGCTACTCCCGGACTGTCTAGTCTGCGTTGCAGGGACAGGGCCGTTGCTCGGTGTAGACCGCGGAGGGTCACTTAAAGAACGGACACCTACCGTTTGTGTTTTTTTGCTTATCTCGGGCAGTTTCGTCCAAGGTGAAGGGACAGGGCTTTTGCGTGTCCTTCTAAACCAGGGGTGTCAAACATGCGGCCCGCGGGCCGGATCCGGCCCGCCAGGGGGTTTTAGTCGGCCCACGGATAAATCTGAATAAAAAAAAAAAATAATAAATTTTTTTTTTTTTTTTTTTTTACAAATGAATACATGTACAGTACTGTACAGTCACCAATCACTTAGCCTATCCTAACACAATTTTTAAAGATGAAGGAGTGAGTTGAATTGTCTCCCTTTCACATAAAGTGAAAGTAGCTCCCTTTATGTGAATGGAGCCTGCAGGGGAGGAGGGAGACAATTCCACTCACTCCTTAACTGTGTTAATACATTACGGCAAAGACTGGTTCATCCCAAAGATCCAGTCCCCCGGCACAAACAGAGTAATGTGGTGTATGCTGTTCAGTGTCAGGAGGGCTGTGATCAGTCTTATATTGGGGAAACTAAACAGCCACTGGCCAAAAGGATGGCCCAGCACAGAAGATCAACATCATCAGGTCAGGACTCTGTGGTCTACACTCATCTCCAGGCCAGCGGTCACTCTTTCAGGGATGAAGATGTTCACATTCTTGATAGAGAAGTTGGTTTGAGAGAGGAGTAAAGGAGGCCATCTTTGTGAAAAATCTAAACCATATTGGGTCACTTTTTAACCACTTCGGGTCATTGTTCCAGCAGGCATCAACATTTCGTGGTTTGTTAGTTTGAAAAACATGTTTTTTCTCGCCAATTTTAGGAGAGGGAGTTGATGAACTTGTCCCTTCCAGCTCCAGCGAGTGGGATTTGACCTTTTCGACTGGTTTTTGTTTGAACCAAATCGGGTCATTGCTTTGTCTGTGAGCTTCACAAACATTTACAGCATACCGTTTTATTTTTGATTCTCTTAACAAACGTTGTACCTCAAGGCTTTCTTGGTGAGCTTTCTCACTTCTTTCAATGTGCTTCTGCTTTAATACTTCAAGCTCTTCAAGCCTTGATGCGATCAGCTTGAAAGCTTTATCATTTATTTCATATCCCATCTTTGTTTTGAAATTTTCTCCAAATTAATGAGAGATGTTTGTAGTTTGTTATTTTAAATATTTCCTTATTTAAAATAAACTGGAGTCATTAGTTGTACACAGAAAAATGTTAAAAATTGCCATTTCTAACTGAAAGTGTACAGATGTGCACACCATTCTGTATAAAATGCAGAGATGTGAAGAGCTTAATGTGGGAATGAATGTTCTCCATCATTTTGTTTTTTGATTTAATGTGAAAATCAAATAGAAGATGCTTTTTTAATGTTATTTTAAATCTCTTCAGTATTTAAAATAAGCAAAAATGTTTGTCTGTACCTCTGTTATTCTAATTTTTTTATTTAAAACAGAACAATTTTAAAGCTGGTATTTCACTATAAAAAATGCTGACTTTTCCTGATGTTATGAGATAACTCATCCGTTAACGTCTTGTGAGTGTAAGCTGTCACTCAAAGGCGCAACACCTGGAAATGACGACAAAAATGGGTGGGTCGCAGCGGCGTGCTTCCCCCACTTCAGCGAATCAGTGCTCGCTTTACAGATACGAGAGTGATTGACAGCTCACAGCTCTCGTTTCATCCAATCACAGCTCATAAACAAACGTGTATGACATGTCGCTTTGACGTTACCTTAGCACAACAGAACACAATTTTATAGACTCTTTCACAACTCATAAACACTTCAAATTAACTTTCCAAAATTCTGAAACGTGGCAATCACACTTAAAACAGGAACAACTTAGCTACGCTTAGTAACACAGCACTTCAACTGCAACACAACATTGACTCTCTCGGAGCGCGTCAAGGTCGGTTCCGGTCCACTTTTTAATGGAGCAGAAACTCGGGTCTGAACAGAACCACTATCCGACAACGTTTCAACAGTAATATGCTTCTTTTGACCTGCTCTAAAATGTAAAAATACTAGCCCAGCAATCTTGTAGATGTTACTTCTGCTACGACTAGGACACTCACAGCCAAAAGTTGTCACCTTCAGAGTTAAAAATTGGATAATTATGCCAACAATAACGTCTCTAGTTTATGAGAGATCACAGATTTATGAATAATCCTTAATTAGAAAAACTTGTACTAGGCCACCAGATGTAGGATATATTAGGAGGTCAATATTAAACTGACACACTTTATATATCTTAATTACTTATTCAGATTGAATAGTAATTTCACGGATTCTTTTCTTTTTCAGTTTACCCAATATTTCTGTGATCTTTATGATGGATAAATAAACCATAAAGCCATTAAGTGACAGAGACGTTGATTTTAGTTGGTATGCCAGGAGACACTACCATTTATTTAAAATAAATAAACTAAAATTAACACCATTACACTTGATTGACTGATTTTCACTTTTTTGCAATTTAACACGTCAGCACATTTAAATTGCAACAACAGACATAAATACAGGTTGTCAATATACTTAGTATGTGGCTCTTAGCTTAAAATGTAGTTACCAGCTTAGAATTTGAGAGAGGGAGAGGTTGAAGAATGAGGAAGAAAGGGAAGTTTAAGGAGTTATCTATTTTGAGTTTAACCAGAAATGACACTCCTCCGTACGAGAACCAGCTAGACTTCACAGCATGATCCAAGAAACATCCGCAACTCTGTACCTGTTTGACGTTCAGTCTCGGTTGGTAGTTGCAGAAGCAGTCTGAGCCTCACAGGTTCTGGGCCTATGAAGTCCGGTGTACCTCGGTGTGTTCATGGATTCACGTGTCGTGACGCCTGCCTTCTTCGTCAAAGACAGTGGCAGCTTCTGGGTTAGTTTCAAAATAAAGCTTTCCTCAAGAAAGTCATAGAGAGCTTTTGCTCTGTGAACTTCATGGAGTCATCCATGAAGTTCCAGCTGATAAGTCAGTCTTTGGCTTTTGACCAAACTTAATCAGCTGCCAAGGCAGAGAGCTTTCAGGTCTCTGTCCATTCAAACTCTGCACGTTCACGGAAGCAAACATTTTTTCTAGAAGTGTTGAGACCAGAAAACCGTTTCCTCATTGGTCTGTGGACCAAGAGGAGTGGGAAAATGTGAAGTGAAGACTCAAGGTTGACAGCAAGTCTGCTTAGATAAACAGAGGAATGTTTTGGGAAAGTGTCTGAAAGTGAAGAGACATTTCGACGCTTAGTTCGAGATTTAGCTGAACTCAACCAAAACAACTTCTGAGCAAGTCAGTTTGACATATCTGAACTCTGACATCGTTAGACACCTTCATTTGCAGAAGTGACACAGTAATGCTTCACATTTAAGGAAATAACATAGCATATAACATATGTGATCATGATATATTGTAAATTACAACACTGCTCATGAATAAACACAGGTGATGCTCTGATTATATTTGTATTAGAACAAACTCAAAGATAGAAATAGTCTCTTTTTGAGTGAATCTGTCCTTTGATTTGAACTAATAAAATAAATTGTGTTAAATGTCTGGTTATTGAAAGGTCAGTAAAGGTCATCTCTGGAACAGTTCAAAAAGACTTCAGTTTGACCCTGGGTAGGTCCACTACACAGATATTATGTCCCACGGCTGGCCGTTAGAGAGAAATTGGGCTTTGCATCCCGACATAATATCTCAGATTTGGAGCAGATTCGGGAGAGCGGAAGTGGACCTGATGGCGTCTCGCGAGAATGCTTAGTGTCCCCTGTTCTTTTCCTTAAGTCCCCTGGATGCTCTCCCACTGGGAGTGGACGCTTTTGCCCACAGACCATGGCCAAAAACTCTAATTTATGCTTTTCCTCCAACCTCACTGCTGCCAGCAGTCCTGGAGAGAGTGAGCGAGGAAAAGTTGTCAATGATCCTGATCGCTCTAGAACGCATGAACGCACTATGGTTTCTGGTGCTGCAACAGCTGGCGGTAAAATTGTGGAGGCTCCCAATGAGAGACGATACTCTCCTACAGGCAGGAGGAGCGATAAAGAGTTTCCCTGTGGTAGGTCAAAATCTACTGGTTTGGTTACTGAACGTAAACGCTTAGAAAATCTTGGGTTTTCTGAGGATGTTATTCGAACTATCCAGGGATCACGTGCTCAGTCTGCGACAACTGTTTACGCATCTAAATTGTCTGCTTTTCAGCAATGGTGCCTGGATAAGAATGCAGATCCTTCTTCATGCTCTCTAGGCTCCATTTTGTCTTTCTTACAGCTGTTGCTGGACAGGAATTTGGCTTTCAGTACAATTAAGATTTATGCTGCTGTAATTTTGTCCTTGTCACGAAGGTTTTAATGACAGGACAGTGTTTAATCATCCCCTGATGAAATGTTTTCTTAAGGGTGCACATCGTTTGAGGCCAATCTCTTGTTCACTGGCCCCTCAGTGGGACCTAATTACTGTACTGAGTGCATTAATTAAGGAACCTTTTGAGCTGATTGACCAAATTTCTCTTAAATTTTTGTATTTTAAGACAGCACTGTTGTTAGCGTTGACGTCAGCAAAAAGAATAAGTGATATGGCAGGCCTGTCGGTTTCTCCTTCCCTTTTAAAGATTCAAGGAGATGGGAGCTCAGCTGAGCTTCGATCGAATCCTGCTTTTATTCCCAAGAGCATAACAAGTGCTTTTAGGTCTCGTATCATTACTCTGGACGGGTTCTGTCTCCCCCCTCATGGTAATGAAGAGGAGAAACAGCTTCATCTGCTCTGCCCAGTCAGAGCACTTAAGTGTTATGTGACTCGCACAGCAGAGGTGCGTAAGTATGATAGATTGTTTGTACATTTCAGGAAACAATCTCAGGGTCAACCTTTGACCTCTCAGAGGCTGTCACACTGGTTATGTGAGACCATCTCGCAGGCCTACACCTCCTCCGGCCTTCAGCCTCCTGATGGCATGAAAGGTCACTCCACCAGAGCAATGACGGCTTCAGCAGCCCTTAACAAGGGCCTTTCTGTGCAGGTTATCTGTTCTGCCACCTCGTGGTCATCCCCTACCCCTTTTGTCCGTTTCTATTTACAGGATGTATCTAGTTCTTCTCTGACGCATCATGTTCTTAGGACTGTGGTGGAGTGATTGTTACTTTTTCAACATCAATAAAATATTGATGAATTGACACAGTTTGCCTCTGTCTTTATTGAAGGGTATTGTTTCTTGGTTAAACTTTCCTTCAATCAGGTTAATCTTTTGATTATATTTTTGGTCTGTTCTGAATAAATCTATTCAGCCAGTTTAAGGTTTTGAGGTTGCTCACCTGCTTATTATGGACCTTGGTGCATCATTGCTGTTGAGGTTTTTGACGGGTGTCAGGGTGTGTAATGGTTCTATCAGACCCAGTGAGGCATGGACTATATCCTGCTCCGCCTTAACCCAACAAAGCGTAGATTTTAAAGGGCGGCAGCTTACATGAAATAGAACGTTGGTTACATATTGTAACCTTAGATTCTATGCAGAGGTGGGTAGAGTATTCAAAATTTTTACTCAAGTAAAAGTATTGTTACTTGAACCAAATATTACTCAAGTAAAAGTAGTGAGTAGGCATCCAAAAATTTACTTGAGTAAAAGTAAAAAAGTACTTTGATTATAACCTACTCAAGTAGTGAGTAACTGCGGAGTACCATCTCGTGTCATTAAATTATAACATGCAAATGTATTTACAAGGAAACATAACTTTTAATGAGACTGAATATACATTGTTATAAATAAAAACACAAAGGCAAAAGGATTTAGAAATAAACCACTTATCTTTTACATTGTTATAAATAAAAATAAATAAAAAACACAAAGGCAACTGTATCCAAAATAATTCAGCTAAATACTGTATTAATAGACTTTCTGCAAAACTTTGTTTCTACCAGTTGGAACTCATTTTCTTACATTTTGACATCCTATAAACAGAACTAACTGTTTAAGTATAAACTGAAACACAGTCCTACACTTCAGGCAAAGGACTGTGTATTCCTGAACTTAATCAGTAGAACAACTGACAGCATAAACTCAGTGAAACATTATTCAATAATGTGACTGTTAAGCTTTAAGAGTAGCTGGCTCTCAAGGTTTTTGCAGTGAAGCTGTGATCTCTTAGCAGTTAAAAGGAGCCCTGCATGAATAAAGAGTCTCTCACAAGCTGCAGATGCTGGAAGACTTGTGTTGACTTTGAGTGACAACCGCTTGATTTGAGGAAAAGAGTGTAACAGATTCATACCTCCAGTAGATGGACATGAAAGATACCTCTCCAACTCTCCTGGTTTTCTGGTCTTAATGGATCCAAAGAAGTCTTCTTCATCAGAGTGGCTGCTGTTTGTGCTGTTGTCATCAATCATCAGTGTTAGTGTCCAAGTCATCCTTGATGTAGTTGAGACCTTTAAAAACATTTTTGCAAAGAATTACTACACTTATGCATTATTTATAGCATGTGCATGTAATGTTTTGTTATGTGCACACACACACACACACACTGATGTTTTTATATTTACCAGATTTTAAGGTCCCATCCAGCAGGGCATCGATGAGAGGTGCACACACTTTGCAAGATGAGACAAGCTTCTTCCTTGTCTTGCAACGTAGTGTTGGCAGGAGGAAGCCCATGTGCACAGAAGATTCTCACACTCTTCATCGGTGGCTCATCAGAGGAGGAGGATTTTCGCTTCTTGTTGGAATCTACCAACTCAGTGTATTTCATCAAGCTGTTCGAGTGGATCCTCTGTTCACAAATAAATAAATAAAACAGAATAAGAATATATAATCCACACATCAAACATTTCAGATAAACCTATTACATTTTCAAAGACATGCCAAAGCATTGAGTTAATAATAATGATTTAAAAAAGCTGGTCCTCTGGACATTCAAAAAACAAAACAAAAAGCTTTGTTTGTTATATACAGTATACTGTATATGTTTGAGACTTAATAATACGTTACTAAATAAAGTAACTTAAATACAATTAACCCTTGTTGTTTATTTTAGTTTGTACTGTAATGTTCAAATATGAAACCAAAGCAGTTTGCCAGGGCAAAAATGTTTTTAGTTTATTTTAGAGAGAGAGAGAAAAAGATACTTTCAAGCCCAAAACCGCAATCATAACTGGATAACAACAAATTCAAATATACTTTTTTCCCCTGAAAAGTTACAAGAAGAAGCCTTTTTAAATTAGGAGCATCATTTATGTCCTGATGCTGCTCAATAATTCAGGTCAAACAAATCTAACAAGGATGTCAGGTCTTCTGAACAGATTCTGCTTTGTTGAAACATTTCGTCTGAGGAGCTGCAAAAACTCAGTAAAAAAGTAGTTTAACCAGTTAGCTGACTTCCAGAAACTAGCTATTCACTTGATAAACAGAGGACATCAGCCCACTGATGGCTGCTTGCTATTCAACAGGAGCTGAGTGGCTCTTGACATTCTCAAGGTACAAACAATGGGGAGACAGGTCTTTTCTGTTGCCGGCCCAAAAGCCTGGAACAGCCTCCCCCTTGAGCTGCCTGCGTGCCACCTCTGATCTGACTCTGTTCAAAACCAGACTGAAGACCCACTTGTTCAAAAAAGCTTTCAGTGTGTAACTTTTATTACTTTGGTATTTTAGTATGTAGCATTTTTATCTCCATTGTCTCATTTTATTGCTGTTGCTTTTATTTTATTTTCACTGATTTATTGTACCTGTTTTTATATATTCTGTCCTGTTAAGCACCTTGGTCAATGCAAGGCATTGTAGGAAGGTGCTATACAAATAAAGTTTATTATTATTATTATTATTACATACTCTTGATCGATCGAGAGAGAGACACTATCACACACATACAATGCTGTTATTGCATCACTCAGCCCTCTGTGAGCAGCATAACAACAGCAGCATGTCAACAATAATTAGGTTGATCGTCTTCTTT
Source organism: Garcialebias charrua (assembly GCA_038048925.1). NCBI lineage: Eukaryota > Metazoa > Chordata > Actinopteri > Cyprinodontiformes > Rivulidae > Garcialebias > Garcialebias charrua. The sequence goes on along the minus strand of JBBPBX010001868.1, from coordinate 12,072 downwards.
TTATGTGCAAATAGCTATCTTCTGGCTGAATATCAATGAACAGATTGTTCCAGTGTCTGGATGCTTAAAACCCGATCCATTTTGGAATGTAAGATTTTGCTTTGGCTATTTGATGCAACTGATAAAAACTGGTTTTGAATTGAATTGAGAAAGCTCCTCGGATGAAGAGCGAAACATCTTCTGTTACAAATTAAGTCCAGTTGTTTCTGTATTGAACATTTTTTAGACAAATAGTATAATACTGTGACGTTTTATGCATTTTGGTTTGTTTCCTACTAGGCCTGTATGAATCAACTGTAATAATAATAATAATAATCATTTTATTTAAAAGCGCCTTTCAGGACACCCAAGGACACTTAACAAATTGTGTTCCACTAAGACACTTATTGGAGGTTTGTGACTTTAAAAATCTGAGGGGACTGTCAGCATGTGTAGCTACATCATCCACCAGCCGTCCCATTATGTAGCAAACCATTTGTTTTTAGCTACATTAGCATTTTGCTCATGTGTGCTCACAGAGTGTGAACACGTTTTTAGCAACACACCACGTAACATTCAATAGTCACATCATACACAGTTTTAAAGTTATGCATGCTGTTGTAATAGAGCTGACATCATTACACACACAAAAAGAAAAAAATAAAGGTAAACTTACCGCAACGTGTTTTCTCAAATTTGACGTCGAGTTCATGTAGGCTGAAACATCTACAAGTTTTGGCAGACACAGCTGACAGCGCATGATGTAACTGTTCTTTTTAGACGACTGAAAGGTGAACATAGATCGTATGTGAGGCCAGAGGTGCTCTGAATTCGCTTCGCCAGCTTCTGTCGCCATTCTTTCAGGAACCGTCCGAACGTCTTTCTCTCAAACCGCTTTCATCTCAAACCGAGTCCAGAATCTCAACGTCACTGGCCTGCGCCGGCTGCGTGGAGAGTTTGTTGTGGTCACGTGACTGGTTGGCTTCACTTGATTGGTTACATGTCAGGTGACAATAAGTAACGCAATAAATTTGCCGCAAATGTTTTTATATATTTTAAACAAAAAGTAACGGTAGCGATCGGCAGAAAGCCCATAGTAACGGAGTAAAAGTTGCAGTTTCCTCCCCTAAAATTTACTCAAGTAAAAGTATAAGTATTTCACATTTAAACTACTCTCACAAGTACAATTTTCTCAAAAAGTTACTTAAGTAAATGTAACGGAGTAAATGTAACGCGTTCCTACCCACCTCTGATTCTATGAGTGTAAGCGAAGCCCTTTAAAACTGGGGCCTCCCTGGTTCTCAGATGGCAGAAGAAAAAATTATTGTCTTTGGGAACAGAATAATGGTCCACGGGCAATTTATAGTGGACCACAGGGCGGGCCCACAGCAGGTGGGCGTGGACTACAAGTCTTCAATGTTAGCGCGAAGCGCGAGGGATGAAACCAACAAAATGTAGCTTTTAAAGGGCTTCGCTTACACTCATAGAATCTAAGGTTACAATACGTAACCAATGTTCTACGATTTCTCAGTACTTCGGATTGGCATCACAAGCATTTTTTGGTGTGTGTGTGTGTGTGTGTGTGGGGGGGGGGACACGACACACCGTAGGGGGGAGGTTCATCCACAGATTTTTTTTTTTTTAACTAGATGTCATTTTCTGCATTCTGGTGTATTTTAACAGGTTGTTCATTTTTCATTCAACCTTTTACAGATGGGGTAGAGGCAGGGCAGCCGACTTGGGGATCGGAAAGTCGCTGTTCGACACTCAGCCATTCCCACATGTTTTGGTGTCTCTGAGCAAGACACCTAATCCCCAGTTGCTCCCTGGTTGCTTACATAGCTGCCCACTGCTCTACCTGGGTGTAGGTGTGATGGGTTAAATGCAGAGAACTAATTTGGCCATTGTATGGGAACACACAATGAAGACAATCTCAGACTTCTATTCCCTGTGTTTATCTAGATAAGTAAACACTTCTCAAGCATCCTAGCCCTACCCTGCGCATGCACCGAAAACTGCTGGAACTAACATAGCACTAAGCTAGCAACACACAATACAGACACATTAGCTAAGATGCTACAGACGTAGCGCTCTGCTTCTCTGACACATCCTAACCTCCCTCAACAACTGTCTGCACAGCGCTAAGTTGGCATGCAAACGTCCCCGCCGTGAGCATCCTGCCAAAGCAGATGAATGGAGGAACACAGCATGTGGTGTGGAGTTGTAGGTAACCAGGAAAACCTGGAGTGGACTTTTAGTACAGGTAGTTTGAGTGTTCTCCTATTAATCAAGTGGAATGGATTTGTTCACAAAGAAATAGAAAGCACTGGGTGAACTAACAGCTCATGGCAAATGTTTTTGGGGATGGGGGGTCCAAATGAATATTCTTTAAAGGTATTGTGACATGATGCTAAAACATATACATCTTTAGAAAGAGGAGCTACTCAGTTTTGACGCACATTATAATAAATAACAATGGCAGAGAATAGAAACCGAGGAATTAAGCAATTTAAGTGAAGATTTGAGCGATTTGTCTTCAGTTTGGGAAGCCGAAGTTACTTTGAGTGATGAACAAGAAATAGCTGGTTATAATGTAGGTCTGCAGCCGTATTTATTTGAGCCTCACCGTTCAGGGAGCGAGGGGGACTCCTCCATTGTCCATTCTTGATGAAGTTTTTCATCTTTTGGGAAAGTGAAAAGGCTCACTTGTTCACTGGCAATATTAGAACACCCAAATGCGACACAACGTACTGGCATTTTTCAAGTTTTACAAAAAAAAAAAGGCGATCTTGAAGACAATGAAACTGCGTTCTAATAGCAGCCTACAGACTGAGCTACATGTCCCTACGTCACAGGACGTCGCATGCGGAAGTACCCGGATTTCCCGTGACGAAACACAGCGCCAAGTTTAATTCACTTTGAAACAAATTTTCATTGATTTATCATTTTGCTTGTAAAAATGAACATAGTTGAATGATACAACATATATATGTTGTGCCACTTTATGCATAGTTCCAACATCATGTCACAATACCTTTAAATGTGGGGGGACACGAATATGTACGCTATTTTTATTATCCTATGTTCAAATTTGTGTGGCCCATGAGTAATTTCATTTTGACGGTTTTGGCCTTCGTGAGAAAGTTTGGATACCTCTGTTTTAAGCAGTCCTTTGTGTGAACGCACCTTCATTACCCATCGGCTGTCCAAGTGCAACCAAGCTAACTGCGGGGAGGAGCAAAATGAAATGTTAACGTAGAGCCATCATGTTCCCTGCACATGCTATTTTGCCCAACCTATGACAAGTGAGCTCCTTCATGCTCTGCTGAAGGACCCGGTTTGGAGGATGAGCAAAGAAAACATTTGGAATTAAAGGAGATTTTAAAGGTCAAATTAGTGAACTTTAAGCTGCGAAGGAATGCAAGACTTCAGTGGGCAGATTGCCACAAATGCTCCACCATCTGTTTTCATTTTTAACAAAAGTATTTTCTTTTAAAATATCTAAAATAATTTTAACAGTTTCTGAAGAGTTTTATCTTTACACATTAGAAAGTATTCATGTACATGATGGCTTGTAAACACAACGATACCTGAACAAAAACATGATAATGCAACTGTTTTTTATTTTTTTCAAAACTGAGCTTCAAAAATAATTATCACAAAGATATTTAGTAATTAACCATAACATTATGACCAGGTAGTGACTTTTAGGAAAACCTATTTCATGATATTTACCTAATTGTTACTAAAGCACTCGCTTCAGATCAAAATATTTTTCCAGAGAAATCACACCTTCAACATAGCAACATCATCTCTACAGAGGTGTAAAAGTTTAAAAGCAAAAAGTCTGATCACCATACTACTTAAATGCCAATCTGATGGCATGCTTTAAAACAATCAAAAATGAAAGAAAAAAATGCACTGAGATGCAGTTAAAGGGTTTTCTGAATCCTTCTTAATTCTGCTGTAAAGATGTAAATATCGTACTCACCTGCTGTTCGGTCCAGGACACAATAATCTGGGGAGTTCTCCACATACACTAATTCATTTTTGGTGGTTCCCTTAAAATCCTTGTCAGCCACCGTAAATCCGGTCCCGTCCTGGTTCATTGTCACTTCGACGGCTGTGTTGTACTTCTTGCAAAGATAGTCCCCAGTTCTCCTGAAGTCAGACATAGCCAGCCAACAGGTTCTCAGAGAGCAGGAACCACTGACCCCGTGACACTTGCACTCCAGCTTCATAAAGCGCTTCACTGCCTAGAGCAGAGGTCAGAGGTGACAGGGTGTTAAGCCTATGGTGTTGCCTATGGCATGATGTAGGTGCAGATCAGACTTGCTATTCAGAGTTGCTGTGCAAATATTCTTCACTTTGATAACATAAGGTTCAATCTGAGACTTGTTAAGACAGCCCTGGAGCACCCGCTTCAAACGTTATCAACCATTAAATGTTCGTTATTAGTTATTATCATCTCTATACGTAGCGGTCAGACTGCCCCTCTTTTACCTCCTAGTAGGTTTAAAGGTACATTGTTAGCGTTGGTAGTCATGATAAAAGGCTCCATTTTTAGCTTTGTTAGCGCTCATAATAGCTTGGCGTGGTTAGGTTCAGAGTAAAGGGTCTGGCACTAGGTTTAGGGTCTTGGTTAGGTTTAGGTACAAGGGGGTTAAGTTTGGTCCTCTGGGTCAGGTGTAAGGTTAGGTTTAGGAAAAGGGTTATGTAAGCTGAAAAAAAAGACACTTCCTGGTTTACCCTGGCGAGACGCTGCCTATTATCAACGAAAATAACTATCATAACGTACATTTAAACCTACGGTACCAAGAGGTACCGGTAGGTGGGACAGTTTCACCACTACATATGGGGACGATAACAACTAATAATGGCCATTTAATGGACTGATCACATCCGAAGCCGCTCCCTGGAGCTAAACGAAAACAAGCAACACATATTGTGTTCTACTGTCTGCTAGCTTTGTCGTTGTCTTTAGTAAGTATGGGATCTGGTTTTGACTTTTTCCCTCCAAGAAAGTCACAGAACAACACTTCTCATCACTGGCAGCACAATTAAAAGTCTTCTATTGTGGTTTTTGTATCAATCTGAATTATAAAACTGAGTTTTTACAAAAGGACAGTGTGAGTCACCATAATTATTTGAAAATTTAATAAAATGAGCTCAGATGTAAAGATATGCTTATTAGTTCATGCATCCTGATTCATGCTCAATTAACCAGGTAGAAAAATCTAATCGATTCTAACAGCTAGTTCTGGTTGTCAGCAGCAACAGTAGTGACGTAGATTACATGGTCTAAATTGTACATAAGTATGAGTAAAATTGCATACTTGAAAAAAAAAAAACTATAAAAGTACAAGTACCCCAAAAATCTACTTAATTATAGTAACGTAAGTAATTCATTACTTCCACCCCTCATAAGAAATGGCCCACCTGATTGATTCTGCAAACTGTTTCAGACATATTAATGAGGCCTGCTGAAGCTTGTAAAAACCCTGCTGTTTTTGAGCTGCAGTTAGGAACCTGAGGCATATGATGCTAAGCTTCAGGTTTCAAATGTTAACAGATGGAAAGCTTTATGTCTGATTTTAGAGACATGATAACAACTTGAGTTTGATCCACATATCGTTTCAAAAAACTTTAAAGTACAGATAGAAAATGTTCTGCTGCTCACCATTCGACCACATCGGTTGTTGTGCAGGTTCATCAGCGCGCGAGCATCTTTCACCATCCTCTCTCGAGCGTCGACAAAGGCCTTGGCAAACTTGATGCCATAGTTAATGTTGTCACTGCAGCCACCCCAGTCAAAGACGCCCTTGTCATCACTCGCTTGCCCACGTTTGTGGCTGTCGCAGTTGCAGATTTTAAGATCCCCCTGACTGCAGGCCCTGGTGATGGCGTAGACTACTCCAGCTGAGGAGATGGCGTAGACAAATGCTGCTTCTCGACTGCCTGTGAGGACAAGTATGTTACCATTAAAGAAGACACTGCTGCTTTTAAATGATAGGCCTGCAGGGGCGGCCGGCCAATAGGGGGTGCTAGGGTGCCGCCCCATTGGAACTTCTGGACCATTTTACATTGAAGACTTAAAATAAAAACATTTTGAAATATATGCATATATGTTTTTAGTTGTGTAGGATGAATATTTTATGAGTAATGATGAGTCATATTGTTTGTTTCAAAAAACATTTTCTGATTGGTGACGTATTTCCTGTTTTGGGGGCGCTCTGATCTTATCCATAGACTGTCATTATAAATGGCGCATGCGCAGTTATTCCACAACGTTACAAAACAATGGGAAGATGCTGGGCGCAGTTTTCACCGCCCTGAACACGTCCAACGTGAGCTCTACCTACCGATCGCGTGTTTCCGGCCGTTTATTTATTATTTATTTTTTTTTGTCTGGAAAATTAGCCGTGCGGTCAGTGACTCAAGCAGGCTTGCTCAGGTAAGTTTTAAATCATTGAAAGCCCTTTATCTAATGTCTATTTGCATTTCTGACTGATATGCCTCTCAAATTTTAGATGGCTGTTTGTGAAAAAAGCCTTCAGCTGACTGTTTATTCTAAAAGTGGCAACTGGTGAGTTTGTTTTTGGAGCTAACATGCTAATGCTAGCCTTTATCTAATGCTTATATTATTATATTACCATTCCTGACTGATATCCTCTCCACTTTTAGGTGGCTCTGTTTGTGATAAAAGCCTTCAGCTGACTGTTTATTCTAAAAGTGGCAACTGGTGAGTTTGTTTTTTTCTTTGTTTGTTTGTGGAGTTAGGTTGCCAGCGCAGGTTATTGTACAGTATTGGACTCTGATGGCTACATTTATTTTAATTTGCTTATAAAAAATGATCAAACATTTAAAAAAATTTATACTGTATATATTTTTGTTTGTTCTTTGTTGTTTTAGTGAGTCAAATTGGCTCTTCTCATCCTGAGCATTTAATTGTTCTGTTGACCTTGTATTAATCTGCATTTGATTTTTTTTTTTTTTACTGTTTTAAATTGGGGGGAAAAAAAATCATTTTGGAGAAATAGCCCCCCCGATGGACATTTCACGGGCCGCCACTGTAGGCTTGTAATGTTTTTAATACTCAACCACAATGATTCTTTTGTTACCGTTCAAATTGGATTATTTAGTACCCAAGTACACCGTACTGAATAAAAGGTCCTTACCTTAGTTTGTTCTAGGCTAAAGGATGCAATACCTGTAATCAGTCCATTTATGGTAGACTGAGGTGGAGGTAGCAGCATGTCAGCTATAACATGATAGACCAAACAAATCTCATTTCTTTTTTTAATTTACACTGATGGCAGCGCTCTAAGTGTTTTCATTTCAGACAAGAAGTTTTCGGAGGTTATTTGGTCTGGCTGTTCCACCTTCCTCCTGTGCTCCTTCCTGTTCACGCAATGAGGCAGAGCGCAGACAATATGTCAGGGAGTGAAGCTTTGTCTGGCTGCCAGAAACATCTACCCAAATATTTACATCTCCCTTTGCTGTTTATACACCACCGGTGTGGATCTCTCAATCTGCTACTTGTTTTCAGAGAACTGCCACTTTCCCAATGGTCCTTCGTTCCAGAGAAGGTAAAATAACCCACAACACTTTCTCTATCTGTTTGCATTCTGAAGTAAAGTTGATTTAAAACAACACCTATTTATCCTGAGCTTATCTGGAAACAGTGGAGACATTTACGAGGATGATTCACTCAAGTGTCACAGGCATAAGCAACTGTCGCACAGATAGAAGCCCCCCAGCCGTGCATACGCAGACTCACTTCGCAGCATCACCCTGCCAAACACAGTGTGGTCTCGGTCCAGCGTGCTGCAGTTCCAGCGGTGGTGTCTGAACTGGTGCTGGCACTCCTTGATCCACTCTTCGGCTCCCTCGCTGATGGACTGCATCAGGTCCGGGTGTCGCTGGCAGAGCTGCCGCTGCTTATTCACCAAACCGGGAATGTTGTCACAAATCACCCGAGCGCCCAGGGCTCCAATATACCTGCAGGCACACAGCCAGAAAAGTCTTTTTTGTTGTTGTTGTTGTTTCTTCACATTGTCTTAGTGCATTGTGCATCCTGTGAATAACAGTTGTGTCTTAATAAGTATAACAGCTCACTGAGCAAAACACAAACACATGACCTCAAATAACCTCTGGCCTGCTGTTCAAGTGTCTGTATTTATTTTACAACGTAGAATGTCATGAATAGTCTTATGCCACACAACACCACAACAACACTTGTCACTATATTTACGAGAAATGTTGTTTATAATATCTGTGTTCAAAGAACAAA
>JBBPBX010001867.1:62372-87477 GCA_038048925.1 Garcialebias charrua | reverse complement strand
ATATATATATATATATACATACAGTACATGGATAAAGATAGATCGATAGATCACAGAATATGATGATTTCAACTCTGCCTCATCTGTTCTTTGCCAGCTGAGAGCACTCTTGGCCACGCCCACTTCTCTGCTCTGCAGGGAGAACAGCTGATCAGCTGCAGCAGGAAGTTTATCTTGCAGTATGGGCTGCACAAAGATGCAGCAGGTGCTAAATAATTTAAAATAAGTTTTTTTAAATAAAAATTCCACGCCGATCGTGCAGCTCATCCATCAATGCGCCAGTCGTGTGTTTTGTCCAGTCTTATTTTGAAAAACCCCGATAGAGCGAGTCTGCAATAAACGAACCGCGAAGTAGCGAGGGACTACAGTATTGACCAAATCTTACGAAAAAAGAAGAGAATAACAAGATAATTACCAGTCCCAAATCTTTAGGGAATGATAGTTTTAATCTCAAAATCATCATGAACACTCCCCCCCCCAAAAAAACTCAGTTTGCACACAAAACCATATACAGTAACTAGGAAGCTCAGAGCTGGATGTGTCGCAATTAAAAACTGAAGTTTAAGCAAGTTTCATAATAAACACACGAGAAGCTCTTTTGATGCCGTTTAAATTGTTATATTTTCCCTTTAATGATTTCTAAAGGGAACATTTCAGACACGAGTCACTGACGTCTGAAAAACGAGACACGACCCTAACAAAAATCTTAGAAAACAAAACCGACAGAAGAAAACACTTTAAAATAAAAACAGGTTTGCCCTTACCCGTATGGGCCAGTTGCTCTCAAGGTACGTGCTGTGAATCTACAGAAGAAACACAACAGGTCAGTGAACCAACCTCCGCCCTCTCCTCTCCACTGGGGGTGCTGGGAACACACCTACCTGGACCACTTGCCAGTGCTTGTGTCCCAGTAAAGTGCTGAGTCCCTGAGAGAGGGGGGAGTCGGGGTTGTGATGCAGCGAGCTGCCGTCGCGTGAGTGTAAGTGTGCGTGCAGGTGTGCGTCAGAGGCGCTGTGGATCTGTGTGGGATCGCCACAGGTCAGGTAGAGGCGGTCCTCGCCGTGGAGCAACACCTGCTCCTGGTTGCTCTGTGAACGAGGAGCAGCGTTTAACGGCAGGACGTCTGCGTGTGCGCTCAGATGAAGTCGTTCTTCTCACCGTGCAAGGATTGACTGTGAGGGCGCTCTTGATGAAGTGGAACTGCAGTATGCCGGCCTGCAGGGAGGGGTGAGGAGGAGAGGTCATCTCCACGTCCTGCTGCTCCTCCCGTCGCCTCCTCTCCTGTCTGTAAGGGAGCACCCATAGATGATAGCCCTCTGCTCCCCAGCTCTGGACAGCAGCAGAGAGCAAGTGAGCGCAAAGGATGCAAATACACACTGTGTGAAGTATTTGTACAAGTATTTCTCATCAACAACATGGTTATGGTTAAACAGAGACTAGAGCTTAAAGGTCCACTGACATAATTTTTTTACTATTCATCAAATTGCTCAAAATATATATATTTTAACATTTAAATATGTTCGTTTTTGCAAACAAAATGATAAATCACTTTAATTTTGCTTTAAAAGTGATTTTGAACTTCAAGCCGTGTTTAATCATGGGAAATCCGATTACACGCGAACGCACCATCTGTGACGTAGTGTGCAGAGTGAGAGGCAGAGCTCTGGGCTTGTCACGGTGCGCGTGTGAGCAGCTCCACATGAAGGTAAGTCTGATACAGCATCAGACCTAAATTAGATCCTGTTGTTTCTTGTTCCATCACCCAAACTATTTTCTGCTTCCCAAAATGAAGACAAATAACTCAAATCTTCACATAGATTGATAAATTCATCGTGTTTTAAATTGTCCGCTATTAAAGAGACCAGAGCCCTCTGCCTCTCACTACGTCACAGATGGTGCGTTCGCGTGTAATCGGATTTCCCATGATTAAACACGGCTTGAAGTTCAAAATCACTTTTAAAGCAAAATTAAAGTGATTTATCATTTTGTTTGCAAAAACGAACATATTTAAATGTTAAAATATATATATTTTAAGCAATTTTATGAATAGTAAAAAAATCATGTCAGTGGACCTTTAACAACAAGAAGGAAAATCAACAACAACAAAAAATCTTATTTCTGCAAAGTTAGCCTAAATATTTCAAACTATTTTAGTTTTGAAAGTAAAAGTTTAACCAAACATCAGAACTGTGTAATTCCACGTACCATGGAGCTGATTTTAAGTGGCTCTTTCTTCGTACCATCGGACTGATACCTGAGAGGAGCAAACGCAAAAATACACAGATTCAAACAAAATCCATTAAAAAAATAATAATAATAATTTCAGCAACAATAAGATGAGCGGTAATAAATGGCGTGTGTGTCCACTTACGCAAAGTCCTCTCCCAGGGTGCAGATGAGATGAGCTCCAAAGACGCTCCAGAGCGAGAGGCCGCCACACTCCCAGGTAACCATGACGACGCTGTAGTCAGGTGACCAGCGGATTAGCTTCACAGGGCCGGTCTTGTTGTAAATGTCTGAGAAAAGCAAAGATTTCAGAGAAATTACTGCATCTGCACATTTTACCTGAACTAGTGTCTCCAATTATTTTATTGGAGATTGTGATTTTTATTATTGCAGCAGCAACACCTGCAAATGTAGCATTTTCTGTTCCTGCTCATAAACCTTGTGAAAACCAGCTCAAGTCATTTTATATGCAGATCTTTATTTTGAGCATCATCTGAAAAAATCCAAACACTAGGAACTCATGTCAAATTACCGTACATGTATAAATGCATGAACCTGTTTGCTTGCATCCTAAGCACAATATAGTTACCCAATTACTTTTGGACAATGAAGCAAATAAGACCTCTTCAAAAGGCCTTTTGAATGTGAAGAGAAAATAATATTTAGTATTTTCTGGTGCGTTTCACTTTGAGAAAAAGGTGTTTTACTAAGCAAAGTCATAAATAATCAACAAAAACCCTGTGGCATCTTAACATAAAAAAATTACGCCCTCGTTAAGATGAAGCTGTCCCCCTTTGGTGATTCAACGGGCTTGGCTTTAAAAGTTGTTTCAAAAAGGCTTTTAGTCGTCCAAATTAACTACAGTGGACTTTGCTCCTTATGCCTGGCTGTCTCGTTCAGGGTGTTTCACTTCCTCTCCTGCTAAAAGCATTCACAACTCTGCTAAATTGTAAATCCCCCACCTCTACAAGCTGGATTAAAGAGGTCTTTATCTGTTTAACTGGAAATAATCTGGCTGGTAAGGCCATGTGCTTTATATACACACATATATGCAATGTGCATGAAAATATGTATGCATTTATAGATCTTTTATTTCTTATATTACTTTAATTTGATTATTTGTTGTTGCTTTCTCTTCTGCAGGGGTCAACACAACAAGTAAACTCTTGTTAGATTTGGCAACTGTTTAACCTGGGCTACAGGTATTCATTTTTTATTTATTTACTTATTTATCCATTTATTTATTGTTTGTTAGGTGTAGGTGCTGTGGTGGGGGCGGTTAGTTTGTTATCAATTGCTTTTTATGTTAAAAATGTAACAGTGTTTTAAAAAATAAAAGGCGCCATTAATGACAAAAGCTTGAGCAACATTTTGACCAAAAGGGGGCGCTACATCTTTGCTCCCACATGAGACTATCTGAAGCAGAAGAAACATAAACATGTGGGACCCAGGAGAGAAGCAGCTGAAAGAATGTAGGTTATCAAGAAGAACTAAACAGGAAATTGTGTGCAGAGAAGCACAACGGAGCTGTAAGAGAAAAAACGGACAAAAACAAGAGAAAGAGTGATGGGGTGGTACCTGGGTAGTGTTTTGGCGTGAGCTCCAGTCTGTGGGAGAGCTGCATGGACCCTGTTGTGGTGTCTATCACGTACACCAGCACTGATCCGCTGCAATTAGAATTAAAAATGGTCTTATAAGAACATGAGCTCACGACGAACTGAACAAATCTCCTGCTCACACAATGTATTCTTCATGCAGCGGTCACATCACACTGATGATCAATGAAATGAAAAACTGATGTCATCATTTTAGCATTAGCATTTTTCTTCTTTTCAAAAGACTGTCCGCAATATGATTACACATGGAAATAAAATAATGTGAAAAAGAAAAATGATTAAAAAAAAAGATGAACGAGTAGGAAGCAGCAAGGAGAGACGTTCCTGCCAACTTGGCAGGTTTCATAATCCAAAGAGGAGATCCTGACAAGCACACACTAGGAGGCCTCTGCAAACACAAACCGACACATTCTCACAGTGGACACACACACCACAAGGACAACGATCGCACTGCAACACACAAACACAAGTACCGGTAAACACAGCCAGCACGGGGATGTAAACACACACACACACGCAGTCAGACAGAGAGAGGAAGGTGCACACAGACCTGGCACAGCCAAACGCCATCAGCCTGTACTTGTTGTTGACAGCCACACAGGTGCCGTCAGACACGTCTGCAGCCCAGACTCCCTGCAGCTGCTGCAAACACACACGGAGCTGTAACTAAAAGCTGAACGTTTCCGCAAGTCACCTTATCTCTACGGCTTAATCGTGGTTTCGGTTTGATAATAATATTTATAGATCTACGTACTGTACAAAGAAAAGCTCAGCACCTGCCATCCTGTTTTATGAACATCACTTCTAAACAATAAAGTGCCAGTATCTTTTTTTTTTTTGGATGCAAAAAGTAGGGACGCACGATTTTATCGGCACGGTGTTGGTATCAGCCGATATTAGCGATAAAGTTAAATATTGGACATCGGCCATTCCATCTAATTAACTCACCGATATAAAAGGCGCTGTGTCGGTGGTTTTGTTGTATGACTGTCCGAGTGTTGTCATTGTGTTAGAGAGTAAATGTCATGAATAAATTTGACATTAAACATAATCTAAGTTGAAGTGTTACATCATTTTCAGCCTCCTTTATGCATCTGCATTTTTCAGCAGGCTAAACTGACAAAGACCACGCAGAATAATGTAGTGATTTAATTCCACAGCAGAGAAAGCTGCTCTGTAAGTAGGTCTAGATCAGGGGTCTGCAACCTTTACGATCAAAAGAGCCATTTCTGCCCTTTCGTTCACTAAATTAAACGTGTCAAGAGCCGCAATACCTGCTACAACTGTCATCATTTTAAGTTTGCTAGAGGGGCTTTTCTGGCCAGTAGGTGTGAAATTATAAAACTAAAAACATCTAATGATTGTTAACATTTATTGATACTTTTACATTTTGAGACAAAAGAAAATATTGGATTCCATCCATCTTCCATTCACCTGTCCAACGTCTTGTATTGTCTTGTATTTTGCCAATAAAAAATAAAAAAAATAAAACAGTGAACTGTGCAGACAAATGCGCTTTTTATAAAATTGTGGAGTACCTTATTTTTTGGACTATAAGGCACATTTAAAATCCTTTAATTTTCTCAAAAATTGACAGTGAGTCTTATAATCCAGTGAGTCTTCTGTATTAATTCTAGTTGTGCTTACTGACCTCAAACTGATTGTATGTGGTTATTATGAATGAGTTGGATAAAGTTTGACTTATCTGACTGTTTTGTTTTGATAATGCACCTTACAATCTGGTGCACCTTATAGTCCAAAAAATATGGTAATTGTGTTTCCTACTTTGAAGAATAAAGCATAAAGTTAAAGTGAGTATAATTTACTTTGTGTATTAGTACTAGTAGCCACATATTTGCAAAGGAGTTGACGGGAAAACTGTTAAACTAGTAATTTTTTGTGGGTACTACATCCTATAAAATTCAGTTTTATGTTAGTTTTGGTCAAAGCTTGAAAGAGCCGCTGCAGAGGGACCAAAGAGCCGCATGTGGTTGCAGACCCTTGGTCTAAAAAGAAAAATATTGGTATTGGTATCGTTTATCAGCTAAATACATTTTAACATATTGTCATATCAGATATCGGCCAAAACTCCCATATCGTGCATCCCTAGTAAAAAGAATATCTAACTGTTAACATCATGTCAGGAAAGATACAAGCTGAAAACACAATAGGTGATGAATTCCCGCCATGCCCTATTTATGCTGAATGTTCACTCCGACATGTCACGTCACCTGTTTGGATTTCTGTTCGCTGTAGAGACTTCATGCGTTTCCTTCTTTAAAAAACAGGTTACTGATGCTGCTGCGACTAAACCAAACGTTTCTGAAAACATCATTTAACAAGCGAAACGTGTCGAAGACTGTTCTGTTCGTAAAAGGCAGAGTAAATGGAGTCTGGGTTAAGTAGCTCGTCTGAATGTGCATTTAGCAAAGTGCTTGTTGCACATTTAAAGCTGTTTTAAAGCACATGCTGAGATTGTGTAACGCTTGTTGATGGAGAACAAGTGACAACGGCATAAAGAGAGAACTGTCATTATGGCGTTATAATGCGACCTCTGTGTGAAAAGGGCTTGTGTCTGTGGGAATCCTTACATCTGCTGTGATGGTATTACTCAGCGGTGTGATAAAACCCAAGCGTCCATCACTGAGAACTACAGCGAATCCATCCAGAGTCATGCAGTACTCCATGCAGCGAATGTAAACACCCTCCATGTCCAGAGAGGGACCCCCTACACACACAAAATACGTGATTTTTAGGAGTGCGCATCACAGAAATGCTGCTGTGAATTTTTCTGATGGTTTTTTCTCTAACCTCGAGCAGACTGCAGGTCTAATGAAAAGGGGATTGTAGTGAGGCAGATGGCCTTGCGACCATTGCTGCCTAGCCCGTCCCAGTGCAGTATGTGGAGATATCCGTCTGCGGTACAAACCAGTAGATCCTCCTGGAGAGACTGCAGACTGTTGGAAAGGAAGAAACCAGTTACTGTAGTTTGATTCAAAAATCCTGAATAAAAGCAGCAGAGTCAGTGACACAAAAGCAAAGCGTGGAAGGTAAATTATTTTGACAAGAATCAACTAATCATCGCCCAGATGTGCTTTGCGTGACCAGCTGTGATGTAGCTGCCAGAGACTTGTCTCTGAGGGAACAAACAACCCTGTGTTTGTGTGTGTAAGGCACTTTGTTGTCGTTAAAACTGTGTGAGAGGCTTAACGCGAGCACAACCGGGACGACTGCGAACAAAGAGGGTAGGAGAAACGACGAGAGTGGAGGAGCTCGAGGAGCTCGAGGAGCTGCGGACTGATTGTGGAGGAGGTGAAGTCTTTTACAGCAGCTTCACAGCAGGAGACGCCCACTCATCTCCTGTACAATCACGCTGTGCCTGTGAAATGCCAACACAGAGCTCTCATTCAGACGCCCGCCCTGTAATCTTCATCAAGCGGAGGAGATTTGGCAGATGAGTGCGGGGACATGAAAGACAGAAGATACAAAAAGACCGACACGAAGAACGCTGCTTGACTCAAAGTTACTGTCAATCAGCAAAACACATAAAATGGCAAGAAAAAAATGAATAAAACAATAAGTGATGGAACAAAAAACACAAAACTAGTTTTAATTTGATCGTGAGATTTTTAAAATTGTGCTAGATGTTCATAAAGTTACATGTATATCAAGTTTTTGAAGCAACTATAAAGACACTGTCTATGATAAAACAATGCTAAACAAATATCTGATGTGTTTAGAATAACAGTGCAATAATACATTTACTTGAGAGCTGCAAGAAGTATTATTCTAAATTAAATTAAACTGGTTAGTGTGTTTTTTAACTCAACTACTAATACACTTATGAGAAAGGCAAAAATAAATATTGTATTTTCCACCGTACACGTTGCACTGCCGTATAAGTCGCATCTATTATGCGTCACTGCTGACAACCCAGAAATGTGGGCCAAAAATCGATGGCTGCTAAATGGCGGCCGCAGGAACATGCTTTAACACGGGTTTAAGATTAACACTTGAAAACAATTATTTGTTTGCTCCAATTATAGCAAAGGTGTGTCTCAATGTAACTTTTCCTTAATAAATACACTTTGACGGTCTAATCAGCTGCATTTCAAAAGCTGATTTGCGGAAGCGGGAGTGCGCAGAGGGACGACTTGCTGTGCATTTATTCAAAATTTAACAAGATAACCACCTAAAAAGAATTATTTGTTTGCTAGACTTTATAGCAAAGATGTGTCTCTGTTGAACTTTTACTTAATAAATGCACTTTAATGGTCAAATTAGCTGCATTTCGCGGGGCGGCGCAGAGAAATGAAGCTAATTTGACGGTTGCTCCAGGCATAATCCAAGAGCTGGACGAAGGTGGCAGACTATGGCAAGCTGATTGTGTCATTAATAGCCACTTTTACCCATTACATGAGACAACGGCATGCCATACTACTCGAGTACCATCTAGCAGCTGAAAATGGTAGTGTTCAATGTTTTCAATGTCAGAATAAATGAAAAAACAGTCGCATCTCTGCCAAAAAATGGTTTATAAATATGTGAAGAAAGAAAAAAAAGTAACTTTGGTGTATAAGTCGCAGGGCATGCAAATTACCATACTTTTCGGCGTATAAGTCGCTATTTTTTTTTTACTAATTTGCATGTCCTGCGGCTTATACGCCGAAGCGTCATATTTATGGATTTTTTCCCATATTTTTAGACCCATTTTTGGCTCTGATATTGCCGTTTTTCATTTTGGCAAAAAAATGGTGCAGTACCACTTTTGTCCGCTAGGGGGACACTTCCAGAGAGTACACCGACCGTTTCTAGCTCATGTGTCCGAAAAAAGCCTCCTCTGCTCGGACTGACTCTGTCGCTGTCCGGCCTCCTGCTCTGAGGTAGCTACTATATTAGCTGTGTTTTTAGCAAGATAACTCAAACCACACCGCAGATTTTCTTGAAACTTACAGAGCGTAATTATTTGGTGGTCATTTACAACCGACTAGCTTCATGAGAGGTTTGAGATTTAAAAAAAAAAAAAGATCTTTTATTAGCGGTTAGCTACCGTAAACAGATACTGTACCTACTATTTAGTTATATAGCTCATAAACCACTCGGCGGATATTTTTTTTGCTTACAGAGTGTAATTATATGGGGTTTAATGTACAAACTGTTGCCCTGTATAAGACAGTGAGATAAAATTCGATTTTTTATTCGTGTTTTTAGAGACGGAATCGTCTTGTTAGCTTCCGTTTATATTGTTATAAATAGTCATAAACCACTCTACATATATTTTTTAGGCTTACAGAGTGAACGGTTAAGCTCAGGAACCCTTGTGCTATAAAGTCAACTAAGAAATATATTTTTTCTCAGCAAAGAAATAATTGTTTTTACCCTGTTAATCTTGTAAAGTCCTTCCGTGCTGGCTCGCTTCTGTGGCCGCCATTTTCAGCAGGGCAAATGAGGCGCTGACGCGTCGCGTAGCAGTGACGCGTAGCAGTGACGCGTCGCGGTGACGCGTCGCGTAGCGCTGACACATAATAGATGCGACTTATAGGGCGAAACGGCGTATTTATGGATTTTTTCAAATTATTCCCAATAATTGGACAAAGCGGCTTATACACAGAAGCGACTTTTACGCCAAAAAGTACGGTATGCAAAAAACTGCGACTTATAGGCCGGAAAATACGGTGGTATAAATTTAGAAAAATGTTGGGTAGATGTCCCCAAAAGACAGACCTCAGTCCAGATTTGGACTCAGATCTGCTGCAAAATTTCAATGGAAAAAAAAAAGCGTTACCGGTAACTTTTTTTTAATTTTTTTTTTACAGTAACTTATTTTAAGCAACACTGCTTTTCCAGCCTTTTACCCTCAATGAAAGAGCCGGCCAACGGGTTTCTCTTTGTATTACTCTACAGTGTACTGTATATTCAGGACTGGACCTTTACTTGGGAAAAACGGCTTTAGAAGGAATTGATTGAATTTTGATTGAAGACCACTGATATAGAAAAATGGTCTAAGCATTTGTGTTTGTTTTCATTAACGGCAGCAGTTTCAACATTTATATTTATATAATTTAAAGCCATCGTTTATCCCAACTAGGCAAATTATCTTTTGCCATTGAGCATGCATCAGGATATCTTTTGTCATCTCTCTCAATCCGAGCTGCAGATATTTTACTAGGACTCGAGTTAGTTCTGCACCTGGAAACAGGTGTCACTCATCCCTTCCTTCTATCTCCAATCATCTGTTCATCACGCTCCTCTCATGTATGATGCACTTCACGCCTCTGTTTTCACAAATAACAGTAGATGAGCTGTTTCTCAGTCCATCTGTGACCATCTGCTCATACAAACTCATGTTCGTGCTGCTGTTTATTCCCACTATAATAGGCTTAGTGTATTACTAGTTGATGTTTTTTTCTTAGTTAATTCTAGATGTTATTACTGTTTTTCTCTTGCATTTGTTGTTGGATGTAACTGGGACCCCGTGTACATAATCTCGTTTTCATCACATGTACCACATGCGGTGCAAATGACAATAAAGACTCTCTGACTCTGATTACAGCCTCATTTTACTGCCAGTGCCCTGCAATTAGGAGGAAAAGACATTCTCATGCTGTCATGTTGAGCCAAATGTCTTCTACTAAAACACAAAACCAGTCCTCCTGTGAGAAGCCAATAACTGCTAATAACTACTTTAAAGGTATTGTGACGTGATGTTGGAAATTTGCATATTTGTCAGAACATATATATCTTATATCATTGAGCTCTGTTCGTTTTTGCAAAATAAATTATAAATATATTAAAATGTTATTCCAAGTTATGGTAGTTTTTTCCTCTGGGATACGCCCCTAAAAATCTGCGCATTTCCGCAAAACGTCATCGTGACGTGACAACGGGAAGGCACGCTCCAATGCGCATTTAAATAATAATGGCGGAGCATGTCCGATCGCGTCTGAGATATATCATTTTAAGACAGTAAATCTTCCAAAACTCTCATTAATAAACACTCCCTGAATAAAAAGAAATTACAGATGTTACCTGATCGCGCAGACATAATTTAAAAATACATACATAGCTACGTGTTTGCTCCGGCTCTCGGCTAATGTTTCTTAGCAGCTATCTTGGCTAACAGAGTCCCTGACACTGGTCACGTCTGAGATATATCATTTTAAGACAGTAAATCTTCCAAAACTCTCATTAATAGACTCTCCCCGAATAAAAAGAAACTACAGATGTTACCTGATCGCGCAGACATAATTTAAAAATACATACATAGCAACGCGTTTGCTCGGGTATCTTGGCTAATATTTGTTAGCTGCTATGTCGGCTTAGTCCCGGTGGCGTCTGAGATATATAATTTTAAGACAGTAAATCTTCCAAAACTCTCATTAATAAACCCTCCCTGAATAAAAAGAAACTACAGATGTTACCTGATCGCGCAGACATAATTTAAAAATACATACATAGCTACGTGACCTATATCTCGGCTATTGTGTTAGCTATCTCGGCTTAGTCCCGGTCGCGTCTGAGATCTATAATTTTAAGACAGTAAATCTTCCAAAACTCTCATTAATAAACCCTCCCTGAATAAAAAAACTTACTGATGTTACTTGATCGCGCAGACATAATTTAAAAATACATTATTAGAAAAGTGTGTGTGCCACTGATTCGGCTAGCTTGTTAGCAGCGAACAAAAATAATCTGCCGTGATAATTGGCTTTATACACTCACAGTGTATAAAGTAAAACAACATGAACTCACGTAAAATAAATAGTTTATAATCTAAAACACTACACACCTCCGATTATGTTTACACAAAGACTTACTCATCTCCTGGACAGTCTTCCGATGGTCCCTGCGTTGTTTTGACGTGGTAGCTGTGGGACTTTCTTCTGTAGATTTTCTTTTAAAAATAGTAGGAATAGCATCCGGTTTTAAAAGTCTTCTGAATCTTACTGGTAATCCTAAAGATTCTTTTATACCAGGTCTTTCCTGAAAACAATCGGCAGTGAAATGGTCGCTGCAGACATACGACTCCTGGAACCCACTGGTCCTTGTCTGGTCCATTCTTGACAAAGTTTGTCATCTTTTGGAAATTTGTGAAGGCTCACTTGTTCACTGCTGATACTAGAACACCCAAATGCACTACAACGTGACGGCATTTTTCAAGTTACACAAATAAAAAAGGCGATCCTTCAGGAAATGAATGAGTATGGCAAGCAGTTAACACACCAAACAAACGGGCAAGGCTCTGCCTTCTTCCCGTTGTCACGTCACACTGATGTGTCACGTCACACTGATGACGTATTGCGGAAATGCGCGGAATTTTAGGGGCGTATCCCAGAGAAAAAATTACCATAATTTAGAATAAAATTTTAATATATTTATAATTTATTTTGCAAAAACGAACAGAGCTCAATGATATAAGATATATATGTTCTGACAAATATGCAAATTTCCAATATCATGTCACAATCCCTTTAAAAGAATCTGAATAAAGTTTAAAATGAGTTGTATTTAGAGGATTCAGAGTGAGAAACTCTTATCGACTTCAGAGTTTGTGGCTGTGGGATAGAGAGTGAGGTAGACACAACACAATGAACCACACATCTACCTGGTGATCGGCGCCTCCAGATCTACGGGCTTCTTCATCTCCAAAGAGAGAGCGGGGGCACACTGCTCCTCCTTATAACCCGGGGTCACCTTCACACGAGGACTGCCTCTGTGGAAACACACAGTTCCACATGAACACAAAGCAGCTTCACTCAGACTTCCTGAAATTATTCTATACAGAATGCCCTTTCCACAAAAATGAACTTATGTTCAACTCGTGGAGCTGACAAAGATCAGTGAAAATGCCCCGACTTGCTCGGTTTCTGCTGGTATGTTGTCGGGTAAGGTGACGCACACATAAAAAATATATATAAAATTTAAATCACAGCCATTTAAAAGTAATCTTTAAACTGAGAAGGTTAGAAAAGGAATTAAAAAGCAGATTCCTTACCACATAAAGACAATTTGGAGCTTAAAGATACACATTTTGTACAGTTTAATGTGATGCAGACTTAAAAAGTGTCTTTTTAAATATTTAACAATTAAAAAAAACTCAGGGAAGATTTTACATCATTACATCTTAGATATCTCTGGAAGGTTTAATTCCTTCTGCTTATTTTATTTAGGTATGTAATAATCTGTGTGTGCTTGAAAGTGTGCTCACTTTGGATAGACAGGCTCATAGAGGTACTTTTCATCCCTTCCACCCAGGACATCAAACAGGAGGATGTAGCCTTTGGCAGTCTGTAACAAAAAAAAAATATATATAAATAAAATAAGCCCATTAAAATAACACCAACAGCCAAGAGGGACAAAAGTTTCAGGCAAATCAAAAGTTTTATCACGAAAAAAGGTTTGTAAAAACAAATAAGGATTTGGTCACTCATCGTACTCTCAGTTCAAGCCATTTTTTTCTCATTCACAAAACAATTTTTTGTTTGGTTTGTCATTATTAAGACTCATTTACACATTGATAGAATATAATATACTTTATTATCCACATAAGAGAAATGTGGCTTGGACTAAAGAAAGACTGATCTATAACATTTAAATAACAAATACCATACAGTGTACATGATTTTATGAACAAAACATGAATATAGAAACTAATCAATTTTAACACAGTAAGGTTAAAAATTAACACATCAATCAAACAAATGCCTTTATTCCAATATAAAACTTTTTTTTTTTTTTTTATAAAAACCTGTGTTTTAGAAACACAATACTTTTAGTATTGTTACAGAATATATTTTGGCTGCACTATATTGGATTTTTGGCCGATATGCTAATATGTTAAAACTTATTTGGCCGATACCAATACCAATATTTTTTACCCTAGACCTACTTACAAAGACTACATAGATTTTTCTGCTGTTGAATAAAAATACAACATAATTCTGCATGATCTTTGTCAGTTTGGCCTGCTACCAAATGCAAATACCAAAAAGTGACCTGAAAATGATGAAACACTTCAACTTGGTTTAATGTCGAATTCATTCGTGACATTCACGCTCTCTAACACAATGACAACACTCGAATACTGCAAATTTGTATATTTTCCCAAATCTAAACTCAACGGTGCGTGTAACATCATAACATTGTACTGGTGCTGCAGGCTTCTTTGTCACTGGGTTGTCAAACAAAAACAGCGTCATAAAAACAGTGCCTTTTATATCAGAGAGTTATTTTAATGGAATGGCCGATACCAATACCGTGCCGATAATATTGTGCATCCCTAATTTTGGTTACAGGAATAAGTGTGCAATGTTTTTACAAGAAAGCTGTTTTAGCCTCATTAATGAAAAGTGCGTTATAAATTGAATTCATTATTATTATTATTATTATTATTAGCTTCATCAGATCAGTCAGTAAGAAAACTTTGAAGAGGAGTCACGTCACTGCCTGCAGGAGATGCAGAACAAATCCAGGATGGGGTGCAAGAGGAGCAAGGACAGGAGGAAGCATGTATCAAACAAATGCTAATTCCTGCTCAGCGAGTCTTTCGCAGCAGCAAACTAACTACGGTAGTTAACAAAGACAGTGTGGAGTGATTTACCTCCACCACAATGTGCAATTACAATTATTAATACCAAAACAAATGACAACACAAAAGAATACATTTTTAAAGTATTTTGTGTGCATGTTTTAAAACTAGCACAAGTTGTTTATGTGGGGTGAACTCATTTAACTGCCGCTAATGATGCTCAGAAATATTTTTAGTTAAAGATGCTGAAGTTTCCATTTAATGGAGAAACTCACTATCTATGGTAACCTGCATACTGACTTAGGCTGTCGTCGTGGAAATGTATGAAACAGAGTCTGCAGACTGAAACATGAAACGAAACTTGATCTACGCTCTTAGGGCAGCCACGATGTGCCAAGGCTCTGCAGTGATGTTCACAAAACAGCTTAGATCATGAATGAACAGGAATGAGAGACGTAAAAACTAAAAACCTTCTCTTGACTTTTTGTTCTTCACTAATGCTGACAGCTTGTTCAGTTCATGCCAGTTTAATACAAAGATCCTTTGCTTTATAGGGCCAGGTAATGGTGTTAGTAACACACAAACGCATACGCATCACTACAGCAAAAAAAAAATTTAAATAAAAAAACTGCGAAGGTACAGCCAAATAGAAGAGCAGCTGCCGAGAAAACAGGGAGCCAAATTGAGGTCTGCTAAATAGATCAGAAACCCTGCAGCTCCACCAAGTTAGTGATTAACAAAGTCAAACTTTTGAACAATGTTCTAACATTAAATTTTAAAATCAGAGAATCAGATTTATGAACGAAGCTAAGCATAAAGCAAATTATAAATCCAGTTTGAAAAAGAAAGAAAGAAATTCTCTCATAAATGCAAGTACAAAGTAAAATGATCAAAACTGTAAGCGACGGTACCATCCTCAAAGTAGTTATTCCAACTTGAAAATACTTAAACACTCATTTGTATGGGGGGAAAAAGACAGAATGAACATTATAAAGACATATGGAGTAAATGCCAAAATATGCACTGACAAAGGCTATTTGAGGTTTTGGAGCATCTGGTACTAAAAAGTTAGAAATGAATCTTTTTAAAACTTAATGAAGGAAAACAGGCACAAGCTAGCAAAGTATTTAATGGTTATATTACATTTAAATAAAGGAGGAAAACTTATTACCGTAAATTCCGGCATATAGGTCGCATTTTTTTTTTGCCTAATTTGCATGCCCTGCGACCTATCCACCTTATTCTTGGGGGTGTCACTGTAGAAGTGATTATGTGTCTTACTTCCGTTTGACCCCGGAAGTAGAATTTCTGCATTGGCTCCTCGTTGTTTACTTGCTAATCTGCGCGCGTCGTTGAAGTTCTGTTAAAGTTCTGTTTTCTGTTATTTCGAGCTAATATTGTCACGAAGATGTCCTTGAGGAGCTCGGGTACCTGTTGCGCTGTTCGTGGCTGTACGAATAATCAGACGAAGCTGAATTTGTGGCTGCAACTAGTGTGTGTTGAACATGCTCCGAAAACAAAAACCTGCATCCTTCTTTGTGGCTGGGCTACGAGAAACCACCTGAAAAAAGTCACCGTATCCTCCAGAGGATCGAGAACACCAGGTATGATTTAAGAGACAGCTTTTAGTGTTATGATTTTATGTAGTCAGTGATTAAATGATACTAATATTTTCGTTCATAACTGGCAAATAAACACACGCACCTATATATGTATGCTGTGTGTGCGTTTATTTATATATATATATATATATATATATATATATATATAATATAGGTGTGTGTGTGTGCGTTTATTTACATATATATAATCTAGGTGTGTGTGTGTGTTCATAAATGAACCCTAATGTTTGTATAATGTACTTTTACTTTCAGATGGGCTTGATGAGAGTGTGGAGCTGTAAACACCACCAGTCACATGCAGCATGACTGTTGGAATGTGGATTGACATAATGTCAGAACAAACCAACAACCTTATTCTATGGTTGCCCCGTGAAACAATTAAAGCAACATGTTTTGCAGAAAGCTAAAAACTTGGACTCCAGAAGTGAATCATACATGCAAATAACACTGTGAAATATTTATTGGCTGTTTCTCCCTCTGGAATAATCATGTTTATTTCAGATGCTTATGGTGGTAAATGCAGTGACAGGTATATAACACAGAACTCTGGGTTTCTGGACTATCTGCGTGCTGGAGATGAGGTGATGGGTGATCGTGGTTTCACAGTGAGGGACCTGCTGCAATAGTGTGGTGTGTCAATGTAATCGTTCCAGCATTCACACGCAAAGGATGCCAGCTTATTTCAAGTGAGAAGTGAGAAGACATTAAATGTAAACATTTTTCTCAAACATGTACAGTACTGGTGTACTTGCTGTAAACGTAACACAACTCAACATGTTTTTTAAAGGATGCAATGTTAACTATATTACATTAGAAAAGTATTTGCTAAAATGATTCATTTGTTATGTACAATAGTTGACTGTTAACCTTCTTACAAGGTTAGGTTTTTGTGTGCACTATATCAGTTAATTTTGGATTAAACTACTGTTTCTATCTAAATGTCACTTTTGTCATTATCAAGTTTTTAAAGATCGTTTCCTGTCTATTTCATTATTTGTTTTCATTTACTGTATTTTATTAAAAGTTCTCAAGGTGCTTCATTTGTGAATCAGTAAAGTCTTTGTCAAAAGAAATGTCAAGCTCCAGGTGCTCAGTTGGTGTCCAGATAAACATCTTGCAGCTCAAAAGTCCAAAGCAACATCATTGTTAGCTGGACCTGGAGATGTGGATTTTTAATGCTTAGACTGGACTCTGTGTTTGCCTTAAGGTAAATAAGAAAGTGTCCCACCTCTCTTAACATAACAGGACCAACCTTGTTACTGTGAAGATACTAATAAGCTTCAGAGCTTTTCAGATTGCTCATCGCTTCGCCATCTGAAGCAACTGTCAACAAAGTAGCTAAGTATGCTAGTAGCTAAGTATGCTAGTAGCTAAATATGCTAGTGTACGTTATTTTCGGCCACTTCTTCAAGTCGTCCTCCCACCCCTCAACAGCTGTAGGTAGCGGTAAAACAATATATCCACATTTGAGTTGTGATCGTTTGTGTTCCCACATATTTTATGACCTAAAACCTCTGACGAAAACCGGTTAGCGCGAGAAAAATAAGTATAAATATATATAAATATATTTCTTAGCTGACATTATAGCACAATGGTTCCTGGGCTTAACCAATTCACGAAATGTTCAAATCAGCTGGATTTTAAAAAGTAGTTCGCCGATTTGCATGCACGCGGGTGGGACACTTTATTTCTTTAAATTTAGCTAAATAAACGCTTAAAAAATATATTTCTTAGCTGACATTATAGCACAAGGGTTCCTGAGCTTAACCAATTCACGAAATGTTCAAATCAGCTGGATTTTAAAAAGTAGTTCGCCGATTTGCATGCACGCGGGTGGGACGCTTTATTTCTTTAAATTTAGCTAAATAAACGCTTAAAAAATATATTTCTTAGCTGACATTATAGCACAAGGGTTCCTGAGCTTAACCAATTCACGAAATGTTCAAATCAGCTGGATTTTAAAAAGTAGTTCGCCGATTTGCATGCACGCGGGTGGGACGCTTTATTTCTTTAAATTTAGCTAAATAAACGCTTAAAAAATATATTTCTTAGCTGACATTATAGCACAAGGGTTCCTGAGCTTAACCAATTCACGAAATGTTCAAATCAGCTGGATTTAAAAATCTGCGGTGTGGTTTATGAGTTACGGTATCTTGCTAACAAAAACAGCGAACCTCACAGCTAAATGCAGCTACATCCAGAGCAGGGGGCGGGCAGCGACAGAGTCAGTCCGACCAGAGGAGGCTTTTTTCGGACACATGAGCTAGAAACGGTCTGGAAGTGTCTCCCTAGCGGACAAAAGTGGTACTGCACCATTTTTTGCCCAAAATGAAAAACGGCGAATCAGAGCCAAAAATGGGTCTAAAAATATGGGAAAAAATCCATAAATAACACGCTTCGGTGTATAATACGCAGGACATTCAAATGAGCAAAAAAAACTGTGTTATAGACCGACAAATACGGTAACTGCTATTAGCTGTGTTGTTAGCCGTGTTTGTTAGCAAGATAAGTCAAGAACCACAGGACAGATTTTTTATCAAACTTACAGAAAGTAATCACTGTATGGACATTTACAAGTGACTAGCTTTACGAGATGTTTGAGATTTTAAAAAAATCAATCTTTTAGCATCGCTGTTAGCGGTTAGCTACCGTAAACGGATACTATTTAGATAAATAGCTCATAAACCACTCGGCGGATTTTCTTTCAGCTTACAGAATGTAATTATTTGGGTTTCATTTACAAACTGTGACCTGTATGAGACATTTGAGATCAAATTTGTTGTTTTATAGACGTCATCGTGTCGTGTTAGCTTCGGTTATTTTCTTGCTACTACAGTATTTGTCTAAATAGCTCATAAACCACTCGGCGGATTTTCTTTCAGCTTACAGAATGTAATTATTTGGGTTTAATTTACAAACTGTTGACCTGTATGAGACATTTGAGATAAAATTCAATTTATTTATGATTAATTTTCGCAGCGCACGCGACCGTTTGGAAGACGTCAAAGCGAAACAATTTAAATCCAGCAGATTTGACCATTTCGTGAATTTATTAAGGAACGGTTAAGCTCAGGAACCATTGTGCTATAATGTCAGCTATAATTTTTAGCAAAGAAATATAATTGTTTTTACCGTGTTAATCTTATAAAGTCCTTCCGTGCTTGCTCGCTTCTGTGGCCGCCATTTTCAGCAGGGCAAATGAGGCGCCGACGCATCGCGGTGACGCATAATAGATCAGAGTCAGAGTCAGAGAGAATTTATTGTAATTTGCACCGCATGTAGTACATGTGTTGAAAACGAGATTATGTACACAGGGTCCCAGTTACATCCAACAACAAATGCAAGAGAAAAACAATAATAACATCTAGGATTAACTAAGAGAGACATCAGCTAGTAATACACTAAGCCCTAATGTAGTAGAAAAACATCATTATAAACAGCAGCACGAACATGAGCAGATGGTCACAGATGAACGCAGATAGTCACAGATGAACGCAGCAACAAGAAACAGATCAGTATCAGCATGATGTGACATTTTGCAGTGTTTATTCTTATTATTTATTTATTCATGAGTCTGACAGCCTCAGGGTAGAAGCTGTTCCTCAGTCTAGTGGTTCTACATTTGATGCTCCTCAACCTCCGTCCCGAGGGGAGTGGTGCAAAGAGTGAGTGTGCTGGGTGAGTGAGGTCTTTCATGATGCAGGTGGCTCTTTTTCTGCATCTGGAGGTGTAAATGTCTGTGATGGTGGGGAGACTGACTCCCACAGACTTCTGTGCAGCCTTCACCACTCTTTGTAGAGCTTTCCTCTCTGCAACTGTGCAGCCTCCATGCCACACGTTGATGCTGGAGCACAGGACGCTCTCCACTGCACACCTGTAGAACGAGGTGAGGACTGAGCTTCTCAGACCGGCTCGTCTCAGCCGTCTGAGGAAGTAGAGTCTCTGATGACCTTTCTTGATCAGGCTGGTGGTGTTATTGCTCCAGCTGAGGTTATCATTCAAGTGTACACCCAGGTACTTGTAACTGGAGACCACCTCCACCGCAGATCCACCTATATACAGTGGGGTGTGGGTGTGTTTGTTCCTTCTGAAGTCCACAATCATCTCCTTCGTCTTCTTCACATTCATGTGAAGGTTGTTCTCTTTGCACCAGCTCTCCAGATGTTCCACCTCCTGTCTGTAGCTGGATTCATCATTATCTGTGATGCATCCCACCACAGCTGTATCATCTGCAAACTTAACAATATGACAGCCTGGATGTGTGGCTGTACAATCATATGTGAGCAGAGTGAACAGAAGAGGGCTCAGCACACATCCTTGAGGAGAGCCAGTGCTGAGGGTGATGGTGGAAGAGGAGAAGTTGTGGATCTGATCTATATAAAGGTGTGACCCGTTTATGGATTTTTCCAATTTTTTGGCAATAATTGGACAAAGCGATCTATATAACGGTGCAACCTTAATTCCGGAAATACGGTAATTCTATGGTTGTGCATTAATTCTGCCACCTGCATGTTCTAGTTTGTTTTCTCAAATGTGGAACGGCATAAGGTTATTTTTTGCTAGTAGTTTTATTTATATATTTTTTTGCTTTGTGCTGTTATTAGCCATTTAGCTTTGCTCCACTACTGCTGAGACAAAAAAAAAAGAAAAAAAGAGAAAAACGATGCTTTGGTACTGAAATGGAGAGTTCAAAAGAACAACACAAAGTCCAGTGCATCTATTGTGCACTTCTCTTTATTTGGTTCATGTTAACCAGTGGTGGGCAACGCTAATTAAAAAATTAGTTCCACAATTTCTAAAACGCTTATTAATTTTTTTAGGTCCACAATTTCAAAAGCACAAATGTCTTATGAAAATTAGGGGAAGCTAATCTAATCCGCTATTTATATATTTATATATTATATATATATATTATATATAGCCGGCAGCGTTATGCAAAATTTGCACTACACTGCCAACTGAAAAGTAACAAAAATGATCCTAAAAGGATGAAATTACAAAAATCAAAGGATTTATTTAATACTTTACGTACATATATTCTATTCGGCCACGAAATTAACAAAAAATAGAATGAACTTTTAATCCCTAAAACCACTTTTAAATCTCAAATACACGGGTGTGTCGCCACCGCATTTATACATAAAAGTAACCCAAATACATAAAACTAATGAGTCACCGTCGAATGGTCGACACAAAACACACAATAAAATCCTCCGGCCACGTTAATTTGGCTTGAAACAGCGGGGTTCTCTGCGGATTTATCCATTAGTAACCCAGCACAACCAACCAGCTGGACACAGAGTTAGCGTCTATAGGTAGTCAACAGATTTAATGAAAAGTAACTAAAATACATAAAAATAACGACTCACCGTCAAATGGTCGACACAAAACACACAATAAAATCCTCCGGCCGCGTTAATTTGGCTTGAAACAGCGGGGTTCTCTGCGGATTTATGAAGACACCGAGCGCAGCCAGCTAGCCACAGAATTAGCCCCTGAGTTCACCTCTGACCCGGAAGATGTCAAGATGGAATAGTCCATTTTTAGTAGGGGGATAAAGAAATCGACCGTTTTTTTATTGCGTATTTAATGATCGTTTTCATCGTAACTATAATTATTTTTATGTTAAATGTACATTAACAAGCAGGATCAATGTTAGGGATGTAGGTGACTGGCCGGGGCGCGGCGGGGCCGGGGCCCCATGCTGAAGACAAATTTAAACAAACACATGAGAGTACACACAGGAGAAAAGCCATTTCCTTGTGATCTTTGTGGACAAAGATTTAGTCATAAGGCTGATTTAAAGTCACACACGAGAGTCCACACTGGAGACAAGCCATTTCCTTGTTATCTTTGTGGACAAAGGTTTAGGCAGAAGGCCCATTTAAACTCACATATGAGAGTCCACACAGGAGACAAGCCGTTTCCTTGCAAACTTTGTGGACAAACGTTTAGTCAGACGTCAAATTTAAACAAACACATGAGAGTACACACAGGAGACAAGCCATTCCTGTGTGAACTTTGTGGACAAAGATTTAGTCAAAAGGCTTATTTAAAGTCACACATGGTAGTCCACACAGGAGATAAGCCGTTTCCTTGTGAACTTTGTGGACAAAGATTTAGTCGGAAGACAAGTTTAAACTCACACATGAGAGTACACACAGGAGACAATCCATTTCCTTGTGAAGAAACCAGAAGTGATCCAGTACTACAGTAAAATGAAAGGAGGAGTGAACACAATGGATCAAATGGTTAGCAACTACACACGTCTGCGGAGAATAAGGAGGTGGCCCATGGTTCTCTGGTACAATATGCTGGATTTTGCCACACTCAAAGCCTACACCAACTTCAATGCACAACACTCTAACTAAATGGGTGGTGCAAGTAATGCACGCCACCTATTTATCAAGGCGTTGGGCAAAGAGCTTGTCATGCCATAAATGAAGAAGCGCGTGGAGGACACCAACCAAAATTGTAAACATAGATACACTGTATCCGCCTATATTAAATATACTGTATAGTCATTCTTATCAAAGTGTCTTGAATAGGAATGAAATAAACACAAAAATGTATTTTTATCATATTTTATATTTCTTATTTCAAATTGCACTTAACATGTCTTCAAAAATACACCCGAACAGTGCCACAACAATGTGGTCTTAAATTTAAAGAGGTTGTAGAAAACTGCAAAGTGTTTTACAAACTAATTCTGTCCACATGCATTCTGTTAGCCATTCTCTACATTTTACTCACTTAATGTGAAACCTGTGCATGTTTGAATGAACACAAAGATATTCTGGCAGGAATTGAAGAAAGACACACACAAAGCTATTCCTCAACAGCTCTCAGTCTCACTCTGTTTTTAGTTTTTTGCTAGCTAGATGCAATGCTGTCACCGCTACATGTCACGTTCATGCATCACTAATTCTCTTGTTTTAATGTGCAATGCTATGTTCCATACTGCCATCTATCTAGTGATAAGGAAATTACATGATTACGCCGCTAGACACTACTACAGCACAGATGCTCGAAAATGGCATATTATTTGCAGATAATTAATTTGTTTTCAAAAAATCTTTTTAGACCAGTTAAATGAAATTGGATCATTTCCACGGCACACCTGACGATCACTCACGCGGAACAGTGGTTGAAAACCACTGCTGTAGACACCACCACTCTGTCCCTGCAGCTGCTGTTTGGCCACAAATCTATCGTGAAGAAAGAGACACGTTTCAGCTGACAGACTCCTCTGTGCACGATGTGTGCACGAGCTCCATCCAGGAGTTTTTGGCCGTTTGACTAATTTAGTGTGTTTGAAGAGTCGTACAGCTGAATGTCCGAGCGCTTTTCCACATTGTCGAACACGCCCACAAACTTCTGATCAGTCACACAGTAAGGAGAAATTATCTTTAAAATGCTTAAATTAGCAACAACAAAAAACTGCTTAAAAGTAGCGAAAAGAGTAAAAAGAAGCTGCAATTACAAGAAGGAATTGGAGAACACATTTAACTAATTTAGGCTGGAAAAAGTTGAAATGAGTGCAAAAAAATATGGAATTACAGTAGCTGAAAAATACTTATATGATTTTTTTATTTTTTTTTCAAATTTTTGCTTTTTCAGCTACCGGTAATCCCACATTTTTAGCTCATTTTATCTCTTTCCACTTCCTTCTTGTAGGTTAAGCTTTTTTCTGCCTTTTCAGCTATTTTTGTACTTATTTCAGTTTTTAATTTAATTAACAAATTTTTTTTTAATTTAATTAACGGCATACTTGTTGCCCCCCATCTTGGTGCCTGTACGTTGGGGTTCACCCCGGTGAATGAGAGGGTAGCCTCCCTTCGCCTACGTGTGGGGGGACGGGCTCTGACTGTTGTTTGTGCCTATGCGCCAAACGGCAGCGCAGATTACCCACCCTTTTTGGAGTCCTTGGAGGGGGTATTGGAGAGTGCGCCTCCTGGGGACTCCCTTGTTCTACTGGGGGACTTCAACGCTCACGTGGGCAATGACAGTGAGACCTGGAGGGGTGTGGTTGGGAGGAACGGCCCCCCTGATCTGAACCCGAGTGGTGTTCTGTTATTGGACTTCTGTGCTCGTCATGGATTGTCCATAACGAACACCATGTTTAGGCATAAGGGTGTCCATATGTGCTCTTGGCACCAGGACACCCTAGGTCGCAGTTCGATGATCGACTTTGTTGTCGTCTCATCTGATCTGCGGCCGCATGTCTTGGACACTCGGGTGAGGAGAGGGGCGGAGCTGTCTACTGACCACTACCTGGTGGTGAGTTGGCTCCGATGGTGGGGGAGGATGCCGGTCAGACCTGGCAGACCCAAACGTATCGTGAGGGTCTGCTGGGAACGTCTGGCAGAGTCTCCCGTAAGACGAGCTTTAACTCCCACCTCCGGGAGAGCTTTGAACACGTTCCGAGGGAGGCGGGGGACATGGAGTCCGAGTGGGCCGTGTTCCGCGCCTCTATTGTCGAGGCAGCTTATCGGAGCTGTGGCCGCAAGGTTGTTGGTGCCTGTCGAGGTGGCAACCCTCGAACCCGGTGGTGGACACCGGCAGTGAGGGATGCTGTCAGGCTGAAGAAGGAGTCCTATTGGGCCTTTTTGGCTTGTGGGACCCGGAAGCAGCTGATAGGTACCGGCAGTCCAAGCGGCATGCGGCTCGGGTGGTTGCTGAGGCAAAAACTCGGGCGTGGGAGGAGTTCGGAGAGGCCATGGAGAATGACTTCCGTACGGCTTCGAGGCGATTCTGGTCCACCATCCGGCGTCTCAGGGGGGGAAAGAGGTACGAGACCAACACCATTTATGGTGGAGGTGGCGTGCTGCTGACCTCAACTCGGGATGTTGTGAGTCGGTGGGCGGAATACTTCGAAGACCTCCTCAATCCTACTGGCACGTCTTCCACTGAGGAAGCAGAGCCTGGGGACTTTGGGTCGGGTTCTCCGATCTCTGGTGCTGAGGTCGCCGAGGTGGTTAAAAAGCTCCGCGGTGGCAAGGCTCCGGGGGTGGATGAGATTCGCCCGGAGTTCCTTAGGGCTCTGGATGTTGTAGGGTTGTGTTGGCTTACGCGACTCTGCAATATCGCGTGGACATCGGGGGCAGTTCCCT
>JBBPBX010001867.1:8583-39163 GCA_038048925.1 Garcialebias charrua | reverse complement strand
TCCTCGACTTACGGCGGTCTCGACTTACGGCGTTCCGTGGTTACAACGCACAGCTCCATTAAATTATCTTTAAATTATTATTATTTTGAAATTTTTATTTTGAAAAGCCGAGTTACGCAGTTTCCGGCAGTTTCCGGTTAGCTGCGGAGGCTACAGCTGCCCTGTACACTCTAAAAAAGCTAAGGCTGGTCCTCTGGACATTCAAAAAACAAAACAAAACTTGTTGGAGCAAGCTGGACAGGCAGCAGCTGTGGAAAAGTAGCTGTTTTATGGACGGCGGTTTTACAACGTAAACAAATGCAGAATCCGGAGGAGGGACGGAGGAACGGAGGAAATGGCTTCACCAGCATTCCAGAGTAGGAAATTAACTATTTTTGTCCTTCATTATGGCTCTCAAATGTATGTGTTTTTTGACAATTATGTAGGATACAGTACTGTGTTAGGATAGGCCAAGTGCTTGGTAAGATACTGTACGTATAAGGTGCAGTTTGGACGTACGTTCCGACTTACGTTGAAATTCGGGTTACGACGCAGCGTAGGAACGGATCTCCGTCGTAAGTCGAGGACTACCTGTGTATATACAGTGTATATATACTGTATGAAGTAGCTTAATGTGTATTGTATTAGAGTTAGAAAAATTAGAATCTTTTTTGTTCTGTTACGTGAAGATTTTTTATTGTTTGAACTAATTGTTTGAAAAAAGGGGCAGATATAATAAGATTTGTTCTTCTTTCTGCTACCTTTCATTTTATATTTTGTATTCTTATCATTTATGGGATTGTTTTGTATTGTACAGTATTTTAAAATGAATAAATTGTATAAATAAATAAATAGATGCATGTATAAGACAACAACACAGAGACCATCCATCATCCATCCATCGCCCATTCATCCATCACCATTCCATCCATCCACCCATCATCCATCCATCCATCATCCATCCATCCATCCATCATCCATCCATCATCTATCCATCCATCATCTATCATCATCCATCTTCCACCCATCCATCCATCCATATATCCATCCACCCACCCATCCTTCAATCAATCCATCCATCCATCTTCCATCCATCCATCCATCCATCCATCCATCCATATATCCATCCACCCACCCACCCATCCTTCAATCAATCAATCCATCCATCCATCCATCATCCATCCAGCCAACCATTATCCATTCATCCACCCATCCATCCATCCATCAATCCATCTATCATCCATCAACCCACACATCTTCCATCCATTCATCAATCCATCATCCATCCATCCATCCATTAAAGGCAAATGGACTGTACTTGTATAGAGCTTTTCTATCTTATCAAGAAACTCAAAGCGCTTTACGACACAATCTGTGCCCTCGTGCACTCATTCATGCAGCACTCTAAAGCCCCCGGTAGAGCTGCGCGTACTGCCTATACGCCTCTGTACGACGTACGTACGCTGTGGCAAAAGCGTAGCCCCGCGTAGCCCCTCAGGGCATGAACGCGCAAAGCTCTTTTTTTACGACCGCGTACGCGTGCGCGGTGTCTGACCATAAACTTCCCCGGCGCCGGACTGTTTTGTATGTTACACAAATGAATTAAATTCCCCTTCTTCATCGCTGATCAGGACTTTTGTTTTGTTTTTTTGCCAAAAGTCAAGTAAAAGCTTCATCCTCCGTTCACTCCATGACTGAAATGAATGAATTCATGTCCTACCTGGCTGCGGGAGGTTTTAAATATTTCCTGGGGGGCTGTGGGCTGCAGGAAAAGCGCTCCCTGTTTTTTTTTCCCAATTTTATTAGTTTTTATTAACATATAAAGATAGAAAAGACCGCAGCGTGAGCAGCCGAGCGAACCGCTGCTCGTCTGGAGCAGAGCCAGCGGCTTGTCCCACTCGCTGTCAATCATTTCAGTAGGCGTGTCAGCAAGTGACCAATCAGCGACCTAAGTTTGTCCTGCTTCGCGCGCAGCTGATCAAATTACAACAAGGATTTGGAGCGAAAACGCGAGCATTTAACGTGAGAAAGAAAGCAGAGCTCTGCCAGTGAACGCGTACGCACAGAATGCGCACGTAGAGTGGCGTATAGGGAGGACGCTCAGCTGTGCCGGAGCCTTAATAGACCTATACAATGCTAATCTGAATATGTGGAGACTAATCAGAGCTTTATCACATTCATACACTGATGGGACACACATCAGAGGCAATGAGGGGTTCAATGTCTTGCCCAGGGACACTTCAACATGAGACTGCTGGTAGTGGATTCAAACCCTCAATTCTCACATTGGAGGACAACTGCTCTAACCACTTAGCCACAGCTGCCAATCCATTCATCTATCTATCCATCTTCATCCTTACATCATCCATCCATCCATCTATCATCCATCCATCATCAATCTATTCATCCATCCATCCATTAATACATCCACCCATCTTTCAATCCATCCATCCATCCATCCATCCATCCATCCATCTATTCATCCAAACATCATCAAACCATCCATCATCCACCTAAACATCCATCCATCCAAACATAATCCATCCATCCATTTTCCATCCAGCATCCATCCATCTATCATCTTTCATCCATACATCAATTCATCATCCATCTGTCCATTTTCCATTCATCATCCATCCATCTACCCATCCATCATCCATCCATCCACCCACCCACCCATCCATCATCCCTCATCTATATCCATCCATCTATTCGTCCACCAAAACACACACACACATATCTCTATCTATCTATCTATCTATCTATCTATCTATCTATCTATCTATCTATCTATCTATCTATCTATCTATCTATCTATCTATCTATCTATCTATCTATCTATCTATCTATCTATCTATCTATCTATCTATATATATATCTATCTATATCTATCTATCTATATCTATCTATCTATATCTATCTATCTATCTATCTATATCTATCTATCTATATATATCTATCTATCTATCTATATATATCTATCTATATATATNTTTGTTTGTTTGTTTTGCTTTGGTTCAGATGATAAGCAGAAAATGACTGAATAGTAAGTTTTCACAACTCACAACTTTAATATGCCAGTTTTCACAAACTACAAACAACCCTCCATCCATCCATCCATTTTCGTCCGCTTATCCGGGGTCGGGTCGCGGGGGTAGCAGCCTAAGTAGGGAGGCCCAGACTTCCCTCTCCCCAGCCACATGGAGCAGCTCCTCTGGGGGAATCCCAAGGCGTTCCCAGGCCAGCCGAGAAACATAGTCCCTCCAGCGTGTCCTGGGTCTTCCTCTGGGTCTCCTCCCGGTGGGACATGCCCGGAACACCTCACCAGGGAGGCGTCCAGGAGGCATCCTAACCAGATGCCCGAGCCACCTCAACTGGCTCCTCTCGATGTGGAGAAGCAGCGGCTCTACTCCGAGTCCCTCCCGGATGACTGAGCTTCTCACCCTATCTCTAAGGGAGAGTCCAGACACCCTGCGGAGAAAACTCATTTCAGCCGCTTGTATCCGAGATCTCGTTCTTTCGGTCACAACCCAAAGCTCATGACCATAGATGAGGGTGGGAACGTAGATCGATCGGTAAATTGAGAGCTTTGCCTTTTGACTCAGCTCTCTCTTCACTGCGGATGCTGCACCTATCCGCCTATCGATCTCACGCTCCAATTTTCCCTCATTCGTGAACAAGACCCTGAGATACTTAAACTCCTCCACTTGGGGCAGGACCCCATCTCCGACCCAAACAACCCTGAACTGGTTAAAGGAGACCACATATAGGTCTTTAAAATTTTTATGTTATGTCTGTGTGCTATCTTGACAATATTAATTCATTTTAATACACAAAATAATTCTTAGATAATCAATTATACCCTTTTTAATTCTGCCATTTTTAACTTTCGTTTTGAACGACCGGTTTCTGATACAAGTTCTGAAGTCCACGCCCTTCAACGATCTGTTTACGCCCTCTGTAACAGCCAGTATCTGTAATGTGTTGTTGTTTTAAAATTAGCTCTTTTTTTATTACTCATTTGACTTACTGTTAGTGCTAGCTTAAGATAACTTACCGAAACCCGTCTGAGCGCGCCGCAATTTGCTGCTCCTTTTAGCATTAGACCACCCGAATCCGAAGCTAATGTTAGCTTGTTCCTCTTCCGGTGTTCGCCAGCTCCGCTCGTTGCACGCGGCGATTTTGGGAGTTATCGCTGTTCCAGTCAAGACAACACAAAGTTCACCAAGTGTCTCCCGTAAATTAATCCGTAAGGAGAAGGTCCTCGCTGCTGCGAGGCAGCAGCGAGGCTGTACAGTTGAAGCTCCGCTCCATCGCGCCAGAAGAGGGTCCCGTTGCCGCCGGTCCCTACGCCGGGGGTCCGCTCGTTTAATTTTTGCCGGCTGCGCGTTGGGAGCGATCGCAAATACACTAAAAATTGAACTAAAACATAAAAATAACAATTATACTTTATTTATAAAGCCATTTAAAAAAAACACAGCTGCAACAAAGTGCTGTACACATGAAATTAAGAACATATAAACAAAAGATGAGATGAAATCATGAAAAACAACAGTCATGTGTTTAATACAGAAGTGGGTTGAGCCTAACCAGGGGTTGCTAGGTGAGGGGCTGGACTCAGGTTGTGGTGGGTTGTCCTCTCTCGCTTGTGACGTAACATGCGAGAGTATTTTAAAACGAACCGTTTGTATCACAGTAAAATAAATCTACTTAGAGTAAATAAACCACTGGGTGCATTTTTTTGGCACAAGGACTGTTTTTTTATGAAGTAAATACCCAAAGTTGAGTAAAAAAAACATTAAAAAGTGAATTTTGCAAGTGTGGTCCCCTTTAAATACAAAACCACATGTTA
This sequence comes from Garcialebias charrua, assembly GCA_038048925.1. Classification (NCBI taxonomy): domain Eukaryota; kingdom Metazoa; phylum Chordata; class Actinopteri; order Cyprinodontiformes; family Rivulidae; genus Garcialebias; species Garcialebias charrua. Next base: position 34,332 of record JBBPBX010001867.1, on the reverse strand, counting down.
GGATTTGAAACTAGAATATAATGCTTGCATCACAAAATAAAATCACTGAATAGCTATTGTTGCCAGGACTTCAACACAAACTTCCCTGCGCCACTGTCTCATTTGATGCATCATGTGTCTCTTGTAAAAGCAGAACGTCAATGCTTTTATACTTAATGGTTTGGTAAACCAGTGCGCGCTTCACAGCCTCTCTAGCTCCGTTGATTTTTAAAGATGCTATTTTAAAAGAATCCATGTTGAGTGAGAGGTTTAAAAGTGGGTACAAAAAGAGTATAAGAAAAATTAAAATGCTGGTGTTCATCAATTGTTCAGAATTGTTTTCTGACTTTGCTCATTATTTTCTTTAATCTGAAAATTTCTTGGTCAGTGAACCCAGATTCTGTTTTGTGCCTTATGTAATGTCTGGCTGAGTCATAAGTTCTCAGGTTTGGAAAGTGACTTTCAACTTTAACTCCTCTCAGTCCTTTTGCCTGTTTGAGGGAAGACAGTAAAGTTTCCACAGGATAACGAGGCTCAGTCAGCCTGTGACACAGAGGCTTCACTGAACTCAGAGCACCAGCCTCACTGTCACTGTCCACTCCCTCATCTCTGCACACATTTTGCTGGCCCGTGCAGCCACTTCAACATTTTTTCTCTTCCCTCGTTTCTGGTTGGGGCCCCCAGCTCCATCTCCTCTAGCCGCCCCTGTATGGCTGCTCCCTCTACACCAGCTCCTCTCACTTTTCTTTCCTGCACCTTTTATTTCTCCATGCACCTCCACCTCCGCTTTCTCTTCCTTATCACCAGCGGCGGGTGGGGGACCGGCCGCAGCCGCGCACCCCCTCCCCTCCCCCGCAGCGGTAGCGGGACCTGCCGCACCCGCGCACCCCTCCCCAAGCCGTGGCAGCGGGAGGGGGACCAAGCGCACAGGCTTCTCTCCTCTGCTCCTCTCCAGACACAGCTCTCTCAAGCACGTAGCAGGCACGTAGAGTTCTGACGGAACTCCAACAGTAGCAGACTGAGTTCAGACACTATCCGTTCACACACACACACAAAAAAACTTCCTTCGGGGGCGGGGCCCCCAAAAGTGCCGGGGCCCCGGGCTGAAGCCCAGGGGAGCCCCTGCGAAAACCCGGGCTTGCGGATGGGTATTGATAAAAATAGGCAACTTTAGTTTAAAAAATAAATAAATTTTAATTAAAAAATGAGATTTTATGATACCATACAGACTACAAAGCTGTTGGATCAGAATGCTTTCAAAGTTGCGGCCTTGGTCTGAATGGATGCGTGATGGTACTCCAAATTTTGAAAACCACTCTGTAACCAGGACCTGTGCCACTGTAGAGGCGTGCTGATCTCTGGTCGGGATAGCCAACGTGTATTTGGAAAAAACATCAGTCATCACCAATACATTCTCCAACCCAGAGGAAGTTGGCTCTAACAACGTAAAGTCAATCATCAAAATGTCATTTGGTTTTGATGCAAGCAAATAACCCATAAAGCCCCGAGCAGGTGGCTGGCTATCCTTGGCAACCTGGCACCGTTCACAGGTCTTGCACCAACCTGCTACCTCTTGTGACATACCTGGCCAATAACAGCGAGACCTTAACAACGCCAAGGTCCGTTCCACCCCCTGGTGCCCATGTTCCTGATGAACCTGGATCAAGATGTCCTTAGTCAGGACCTTTGGCAGGAGAAGTTGATACACTTCCCCACCGCCATCTGGGCGAAATATTCGCTGATACATTAAACCATCTACTGGTAGTCCCCGACTTACGAGCGAGTTCCGTCCCTAGGGGGCGCTCGTATGTCAAAAATTCGTAAGTAGGATCACATAGTAAAAAAATATATATATATAATTTTTTTTTTTTTTTTTTTAATAAATGAATACATGTACAGTACTGGACAGTCACCAAGCACTTAGCCTATCCTAACACAGTTTTTAAAGATGAAGGAATAAGTTGAATTGTCTCCCTTTCACATAAAGGGAGCAAGCTCCCTATGGAGCCTGCAGGGAGGAGGGAGACAATTCAACTGACTCCTTCATCTTTAAAAACTGTGTTAGGATAGGCTAAGTGCTTGGTGACTGTACAGTACTGTACATTTATCTATTTATTAAAAATATACAGTATATACAGTATTTTTATTTTTTATTGTTTTTTATTTATAAATAGATAAATGTACAGTACTGTACAGTCACCAAGCACTTAGCCTATCCTAACACAGTTTTTAAAGATGAAGGAGTCAGTTGAATTGTCTCCCTCCTCCCTGCAGGCTCCATAGGGAGCTTGCTCCCTTTATGTGAAAGGGAGACAATTCAACTTATTCCTTCATCTTTAAAAACTGTGTTAGGATAGGCTAAGTGCTTGGTGACTGTCCAGTACTGTACATGTATTCATTTATTAAAAAAAAAAAAATATTTTTTTTTTTTAATGAGATGCATGCTCGTAAGTCCAGGACCTCGTAAGTAAGAGCGCTCGTAAGTCGGGGACTACCTGTAATTTGGCCAAGTGACCCCATTGGTTGAGTAATACAAGGGCAGACTGCGAAAGTCCTTGCCGCTCATCACGATTTGGCCGCTCTTTTCTTTGCCAAAAGAAAAGGACTTCCTGAAGGACTGGATCAGCCTGCTGGAGAGCACAGAGATCATCAGGGGCAAGAGAGGGAAAAACAGTTACAGAGGACTGGATGGCTGGTGTTTGCTCACTCTGCACCACTAACCGTAATGGCTTAGGCACAAGAGTACCTGAACCTAACGAAGTCACTTCCAGTGGAGCCGGCCCAGGCCGGCGAGAAAGAGCGTCAGCATTTTGATTAGACTTAGCAGATAGATACTTAAACTCAAAGTTAAAGGAAGCAAGCTGTGAAGCCCAGCGTTGCTCCATTGCTTCAAGCTTAGCCGTATCCAAATGGCTCAGAGGATTATTGTCGGTATAAACAATACACAGATGACCCAAGAGATAATCTCTAAATTTTTCTGTCATGGCCCATTTCAGGCCCAACAACTCCAATTTCATTGTTTTAATTTGACATGTTTCGCTCGCTAGGTCTTAACCCACGGCTAGCAAAGGCAATGGGTCTTATCCTCCTCTCCTGTTCCTGAGACAAGACCGCTCCCAAACCACAATGGCTTGTCTCCACCTCCAAAACAAAAGGGAGGGAGAAATCGGCACAAGCAAGGACCGGAGCAGATGTGAGCTTGGTTTCGATAGCTTCAAAACTCTGTTGACACTCCTCAGTCTAAGCTCCAAGAATACTCTGGGCACCCTTCTTTTTAGACATTTTACCAGCCAGCTCTGCGGCTCTACAATTCAAGGGGGCAGCCATCTTAGCAAAACCTTCTACAAACCTTCAGTAATAGCTAGCGAATCCCAAAAAGGAACGTAACTCAGTGGCTATAGTGGGTACAGGCCAATTTGCTACCACCTCAATTTTAGCGGGGTCAGTGGCTACTCCCTGGTCAGAAATTACGTGACCCAGGTAGTGCACCTCCCACTGGAAAAAATGGCACTTACTAAGCTTGGCTTTAAGGCCCTCCCTTTGAAGCCGTCCCAACACCACGTCCAACCTCTCCAAATGCTGTTGCACATCGGATGAAAACATAACAATGTCATCTAAATATAGCAAAAGAGATTGGCATTGACGGTCACCAAAAATGTGTTGCATCAAACGCTGAAACGTACTCGGGGCATTGCATAGGCCGAAGGGCATGCGATTCCACTCAAAAAGCCCAAACGGTGTACAAAAGGCAGTTTTATGGCGATCGCTTACTGTGACAGGAACCTGATTATAACCACTGGCCAAATCCATAGTGGAAAACCACAGGGCCCCCGTCAAAGCATCAAGGGACTCTTCAATATGCGGGAGTGGAAAAGCGTCCCTCCGTGTCTTGATGTTAAGTTGACGATAATCAACACAGAGCTTAAGGCTACCATACTTTTTGCGAACAAGCACAATTGGTGATGCATAAGGGCTGGAGTTTTCACTGATGACATTTGCTACCAAAAGCTGGTTTATGTGCTCCTTCACAAGTTCATACTCTGATGGAGAGATTCGACAGTAACGCTGCCGAACGGGAACGTCATCAAGAAGGGGAATGTCATGGCTGATCAGGTTGGTGCAACCCAAATCCTGATCATTAGTAGCAAACACCGAAGTGTATTTACCCAATAATGCTCGCACTTGACCTTGCTCCTCCGCAGACAAAGATGTTAAATCAATTTCCTCTACCCTTTCCGCGATAGGAGCAGCAACTGTTTGGGAAGATACATTTGTAAGAAATGAAACTTCAGTCACAACCGCTAGAAGACTCACCACTCCAACACTATTTAAAGTTCCCACAGTGGTACGAGGGTAAAGCAACACATCTGTGTTGTCCACATTTGTCACTGGGATATAAGTAGTCCCCCAAACAACTTGAACCAGAGCAGGAGATGCTAACAACCCCATTGGTAAACCAGACTCAGAGGGTTCAAACAAGACAGGGGTGCCTGAGTATTTCTCACAGCACGGGGTAGGCACAATTTTCATTGCACCTCCTGGAATGCGGTAGGCCTTCCTGCCTCGCACCCTAACCTTACTAGGTTGCTCAGGTGTGTGCTACGTTTCAGCTGCATGACATTTCTGTAGGGCATGAACCAGGGCTTTGGGAGATGAAACCACAGGGGTAGAATTGAATAGAGTAACACTATGCTGTCCAAACAGCTCTTGATAGCACTTATTTATGACATTCATCCCAACACACCAGGGGCCTCATGTATCAACCGTGCGTGCGCACAAAAACCTTGCGTACGTCACTATCCACGCAAAACCCTGTATGTATCAAAACTGAACTGAACGTGAATATGTGCGCATCCAAGTACATTTCCACGCCAGCCCCATGGCTGGCGTACGCACGTTTCTGTGGTTCTTGTTCCTTTGGCGACACTTACAGGTGATTCAGAGAAACTGAAGCCCCACAGTCTGTGGTTGACTTTAAGAGCGGCTTGAAGACCTTTCTTTTCAACCGAGCATACTCTGCCTCCTCATGATTCTACTTTTGATCATAGCTGATACTGTTGTTGATTTTAATTGTTTTATTATTTGTTTCATTGACATTTAATTCTATTGCACCTTGTAGCACTTTGAGATTTCCATTGATGAAATGTGTGTTGAATAGAGTAACACTATGCTGTCCAAACAGCTCTTGATAGCACTTATTTATGACATTCATCATGAGGATCAGTTCCTCCAAATCCGAGGCCATGGTCTTGAGTCGGAAAAGGGTAGCGTGCCCTCTCCGGGTCGGGGAGGAGGTCCTGCCCCAAGTGGAGGAGTTTAAGTATCTCGGGATCTTGTTCACGAATGAGGGAAAACTGGAGCGTGAGATCGATAGGCGGATAGGTGCAGCGTCCGCAGTGAAGCGGGCGCTGTACCGGTCTGTCGTGGTGAAGAGAGAGCTGAGTCAAANTACTGGGGTGGCATGGGGTGGCAGTTGCCACCCCAACCGAGAGCCTTGCCACCCTGTTTGCCACCCCAGCTGGACATTACGAATGCGAACATCTTTTTTCCAACAACATTGAATGCAGCACAATGTAGTCATATGGTCCACACTCCTTACCAGTTGGTGGCAGTAATGCTCACCTAACTTTCTTGCCAACTGCCAATAATTAAAGAAGAAGAAGCACAATGTACAACTGACTCAAGACGTCAAGTTCTGACTGAGTGGTGGGAAGTGAGAAATGAAATGAAAGGAGGACTGAACACACCTGTATTTCTGCTGCCTGTACTTTGGCTGTTCCATGTCTCTTCCTTTACATTGCATCATTTTATTTATATATACAGGTAGTCCCCGACTTACGAACAAGTTCCGTACCTACGGAAGTCAAAAATTCGTAAGTAGGATCACATACAAAAAAAAACATATATATATATTGTTTTTTGTACAGTACTGTACATCTATTTATTTATTTATTTTAAATTCCTTTAAAAAAATAAATAGATGTACAGTACTGTACAGTTACCAAGCACTTAGCCTATCATAACACAGTTTTTAAAGATGAAGGAGTGAGTTGAATTGTCTACCTCAGTGTTTTTCAACCACTGTTCCGTGGCACACTAGTGTGCCGCGAGTGATCGTCAGGTGTGCCGTGGAAATTATCCAATTTCACTTAACTGGTCTAAAAATATTTTTTGAAAATGAATTAATTATCTGCAAATAATTTTCGAGTGTCTGTGCTGTAGTAGTGTCTAGCGGCGTAATCATGTAATTTCCTTATCACTAGATAGATGGCAGTATGGAACATAGCATTGCACATTAAAACAAGAGAATTAGTGATTCATCAATCAATCAATCACCTTTATTTAACCAGGTAGAGCCCGTTGAGATCGAGATCTCTTTTATGCACGATGCATGAACGTGACATGTAGCGGTGACAGCTTTGCATCTAGCTAACAAAAAACTAAAAACAGAGAGAGACAGAGCTGTTGAGGAAGAGCTTCGTGTGTGTCTTTCTTCAATTCCTGCCAGAATATCAGCTTTGTGTTCATCCAAACATGCACAGGTTTCACACTAAGTGAGTAAAATGTAGAGAATGGCTAACAGAATGCTTGTGGACAGAATTAGTTTGTAAAACACTTTGAAGTTTTCTACAACCTCTTTAAATTTAAGACCACATTGTTGTGGCACTGTTCAGGCGCATTTTTGAAGAAGACATGTTAAGTGCAATTTGAAATAAGAAATTAAAAATATGATAAAAATACATTTTTGTGTTTATTTTATTCCTATTCAAGACACTTTGATAAGAATGACTATATATTTAATATAGGCGGATACAGTGTATTTTTGTTTACAATTTTGGTTGGTGGTGTACCTTGTGATTTTTTCAATGAAAACACTGTGCCTTGGCTCAAAAAAGGTTGAAAAACACTGGTCTACCTTTCACATAAAGGGAGCTAGCTCCCTTTATGTGAATGGAGCCTGCTAGGGAGGAGGGAGACAATTCAACTCACTCCTTAACTGTGTTAGGATAGGCTAAGTGCTTGGTAACTGTACAGTACTGTACATTTATTATTTATTATTTTAAAAAGTTTTATTTTTATTTTTTATAATGAGATGCGTTCGTAAGTCCGAAACGTCGTAAGTCAGGGGCGTCGTAAGTCGAGGACTACCTGTATACTGTATATATATGTATGTGTGTGTGTATGTGTGTGGAGGGGGAGGGTGTTGCCTCCCCCTGAAACATCCTTGCCACCCTCTTGCCACCCCATAGATATTTTTCTAGATCCGCCCCTGCGCCCTAGCCATAAAGGCGTGCTTGTATTCCTTCAGGTAATCGCGCGGGGGCGCAATTCCCATAGCAAGTATGTTGCACAGAGAGACCGACTGATAAGGGAACAACTTAGGATGCATGCAAATACATTTAATTGTGCAAAAACAGACAAATTTAAATTGGGAAAAAATGAAAGAAATATTTAAATAATGAACAATTGCTTGAAACCACGTAAAATGGTTTAAAAGTTTTTTTTAATAATTGGTTATTAAAACTATGTATATTTATGCAACAATTTGCAAAATCTGAACTTAAAATATTAAACAACCTTTACACACATTTGACCTGCTTATGTTACTTCTTCCTCAACACTTCACTAACTTCCTAAAAACCTGTGCTTCCACTTAGGGGGCCCCCTAGTGGCCCCGGGGCCTTGCTTATGCCTTGGGCCGGCCCTGATCAGGACAAAAAAAACGCTGAAATAAAATCATCTGGAACAGGGGTCTGCAACCTGCGGCTCTAGAGCCCCATGCGGCTCTTTCAAGCTTTGACCAAAACTGAATTTAATGGTTGTTATACAAACAACAAAAAAGGACAACTGGTAGTTTTAGAAGTCCTATGTAATTTATTTTGCAAATATGTGAATACTAGAATAAGTACAAGGAGTAAAACATACCCGCTTTAACTTTATGCTTTATTTCTATAACTAATTAATTTTTCCACAGTAAAAAAATAAATCTAGGTCTGCATTGTTCATAGTTTTTATTAATTAAAAAAACCCTCTCTTTAAAATAATCTGGTCTTTTCATTTGTCTAAAATTGTAAAAATACAAATTATTATTTTATCTTTATGACGTCACCCCTAGTGACCACAAAAGGTCCCTCTAAAAAACCTGGTACCAGTTGATAACCACAGTTGTGACAGACTGTTGCGGCACTAAGCACTTTTAATTTAGTGAACAAATGCGTAAAATGGCTCATTTGACTGTAAAGGTTGCAGACCTGGAAAGTAGCTGAAAGGGCAGAAAGAAGCTTAACCTACCAGAAGAAAGTGGAAAGAGCTGAAATGAGCTCAAAGAATGTGGGATTAGCTGCAAAAAGTTAAAATGTGCATAAAACAACTAAATAGTAGCTGAAATTGCAGAAAAGCTGAAATTAGCAGAAAAAAGCTGACAGGCTCAAGCTGAAATTAGCAGAAAGAAGTTAATTAGGCTGAAAGTGGCAGAAATTATAAAGAAAACTCAACTTTATATGAAAACAGCTGAAATCAGCTAAAAAAATGTAAATGAAAAGCAAGAACATGAGAGCAGAAAGAGAGAACTGGTTGGAGTCAGCATGCTACTGCATGCTGATTTTCTCCCAGTACTCCGGTTTCCTCCCACAGACCAAAAACATGCATGTTGGCTAACTGGTCACTCTAAATTGTTCCTAGGTGTGAGTGAGAGAGTGAATAGTTGTTTGTCTCGTTTGTCTCTATGTGTCCCTGTGATGGACTGGAGACATGTCCAGGGTGTACCCTGCCCCTCGCACAGTGATTGCTGGACATGCATGGGCACCGGCGACCCCTGTGACTCAAAATGGAAGAAGCGGGTAAAGATAATGGATGGATGGATGGATGGATGGATGGATGGATGGATGGATGATGCAGAAAAAACTCATGTTTGCCCAGTTAAGCAGAAAGAAGCAGAAATTAGCACAAATGTAGAAATTATCTGAAAAATGCTGAATTTAGCAACAACAACAACAACAACAACAACAACAACAACAACAACAACAACAACAACAAACAGCTGAAAAGTAGCTATAAAAGCAAAAAGAAACTAAAATTACAGGGAGTGGAGAACATTTTTGCTGAATTAGGCTGAAAAAAGTTTAAATGAGTGTAAAAAATGTGGGATTAGCTGAAAAAGCTTAAATTACCATAAAACAGCTACAGTATATACTAGTAGGCAAAATTTTAGAAAAAGCTGAAACTTGCAGAAATAAGCTGAAAGGAGCATAATAAGTTGAAATTAGCACAAAGAAGTTAGAAGAAGCTATTTTCTCTGAGGAAAAAACATGGCAGAAAATACTAAATATTTCTAAAAGCTAAAATGCAGCCACACTAAGAGTCATAGCAGGATTGTCCTGAAAGAGCTGAACGTTTTGAGGCATGATTGGCTGAAACAGCTTGAAAACTGCAGGATGAGAAACGTATGGGAGGAAAATGGATCACAACACGCTTCATAAGCGTCCACACAAATAGGCTATTAATAGATTAAACAATGGGGAACAGTTCAAACTGAAGTTCAAGCTTTGATGCCTGTTCAGTCAGTTTTACATATATTATAGCTAAAGTTGTGATGTAGCAGCTGAGCATCATCCTCAACACACAATCTGAGGGCTTTGCATTGTTTACATTAAACCATTAACTTTTGTTATCAACTCTGTCTGTTAGCAAAATACCTCTTGATGGTTTTAAGTGAAACTCCCAGAAACTATTACTGGACGTGTCGATACAACAGATTATTTTCTGGGAGTCGTGCCAATTAAAAAAGGCCACCACAGCTAATTACTAGCCAATGCAACAATGGCTGTAGGTTAGTCAGTGTTGTAGATGTTGGGCTAAATTTTGGTGTGATAGTACTGTAGTTGAAAAGTCATTTTCAACACATACAGGTTGGGCCTAAAACTGTTCGACAAACACTGTTTGTCTGTTTGCAAAATGTATCTTGACCCACTGGAAGAGTTTTAGTGAAACTCTCAGAAAGTAATCATACATCTACAACTCATTAACTATTGAATTCAACCCAATTTAGAATGGCCGCCACAGCTAATCAACCTCAGAAAAGATGTTAGCAAAAATAAATAGGGAAAAATTAAATAGTTTAAAGGAAATTGCAATAGATAGATGTTGTAAAGACATGTGGGATGCGGATACTCCTATACAGTATTTTAACCTGCACTGCACAGTTACATGGTGGCAGAGGGAGGAGGTTCGTGGCTCCACAGCAGCTCTGGGCTCTGACTAATCACCACCTTTCACCTCCTTATACGAAGTGCTCTGTCATTACCCTGTGCCGAGTTCGACTGGTGCAAAACAAGCCCTGCTAGGGGGAAAAAATCACTTAACTGCACGATTAATAGATGGCTGGTTGATGCAGAAGCTCCTCGTGATGTTACATTTTAAATCTATTAAATTTAATATTAATTTTATTTTTTGCTTGTTCTTTCACCTAAAGAAAGGTCCAAAGTGCAATTAAGATCCACAATGAATTACCGCTGTGGATTATAAGACTTTGTTTTCCAAGGGATCACAGACTCAGTTTTCCATGGGTTAACAGACTATGTTTTCCAAAGGATTGAAAGCTTACCGCAATGGGATTACCTACGAACAGTATGGAATTTCCAAAAACATTATGGGAGTATAATTTTGAACTTTTTTTTTTTACTTTTTTTTTTCCACTTGCTGGATTACATAGAGGTCAGAGACATTCGGTGGTATCCTTTCGTGTTGGAACTCATCTCCAAGGACAGGCGATGATTTCCAAAAAGGGGGACTGTAGAGATATAGGACCCTCATGTCCGTATTGGAGTTAAACCTCTCCACATCTCTCTGAAACTCTCAGTGTTACACCTTCTTGAAGCTCTCAAGGAGACAAGTGGACACCATTTTTGTTACAATTATTTTGAATTAATGGACACCAATTAATCAGATTGAACTTTCTTTTTAATGTGTGTTAATTCAGAATTGATCAACAGTATATTTTTGTCATTTTAATGATGATCTGTTACTTTCATGAGTTTGACCTTCAGCTGGTTTATTCTACATTACAGTGTGTTCTGAATCTGGGACATGAGCCATGGTAAAAGCTGTTAACTTCCTTCTCTTTTTTGTCTGTGAAAGTTAGCCACAATATTCTCTGTGCTCACAAGCGGCCATCTGGCCGATTCTGTAAACAGTTTTCCTGTTGTCCGTCAGAGACATTTCTGCCTATGGGATGAAAAATCCATCCGTTGTTTTGTTAAACCAACCAATAGTCATTGAGGAGGTGGGAAGACCCCGCCTCCCATATTAAAAGGACACTTCCGTTTGGACTTTAGTGTCGGAGGGAAGAACTTCCTAACAACTGGTTTTTCCTCTGGAAAAAGCTGGAAACGTTCTGGTCATTGTGTCAATTAGACCCACGTCTCAGCCGGAGTTACAGTAAAGCTTACTGTAACTCATTCACTCATTTTCTGAAAGAATTTGTTTTCTGTAGTTTTATTTTGAAAATCAGTCAGTGCGATTGGCTCTGTTCCTGCCGGAGAAGCACTCTTCTTGCTCGTCTGACTTAGCACACACGCGCGGAAGTCATCTGGACGTGAACTAGACAACATAGTCAGTTAGTGTCCACAAAACTTCAACTCTTTTCTCCAAGACGTATCGTCAACAGGTAACGAGGCGTTGATTGTGTTCTGAACGTGTGAGAAGCCCAGCTGAGACCTGTATGGGAAAGGTTGCCACCCTGTTTGTTTCAAAATAATCAACTTCGGTTAACTTAGCTTTCAATCCTTCTTCCTCCTATTTCTTCTTATTTTTCTTAAGCCATTAATCTGTCAAGTAAATGTGCCAACAGTAAGTTTCTAACTGTCTGTTTGATTTTAATTTGAATTCTTGTCAACGTAGTTTAGTAGATCAGAGCTAATATCGATACAAATGTTTGATGTACTTTCATGATTATTTCAATAAAAGGTCTATTTTCTGGTGGACCAACATAAGTTGAAGTCTATCGTGAAATTACATTTCTGGCTAATCACTTTAAAGCAATTCAATACCGGAAAAAGGGTGAACTCGCGAAACTGATGAAAGGTTTGTGCAGATAAGACCTGCTCGGACTTTTCATCCAAACTATAGGTAAGTCAGTAAACTGACCTCGTAAGTGTTTAATTACACAAACGGCCTATAGATTGTTACAGTGTGATATGAGCTTTAAAACAGTGTAACATGTACTTTCTTAGTGTGATATGAGCTTTAAAACAGTGTAACATGACCGTTATTAGTGTGATATGAGCTTTAAAACAGTGTAACATGACCTTTATTAGTGTGATATGAGCTTTAAAACAGTGTAACATGTGCTTTCTTAGTGTGACATGACCTTTCTTAGTGTGATATGAGCTTTAAAACAGTGTAACATGACCTTTATTAGTGTGATATGAGCTTTAAAACAGTGTAACATGACCTTTATTAGTGCAATATGAGCTTTAAAACAGTGTAACATGTGCTTTCTTAGTGTGACATGACCTTTTTTAGTGTGATATGAGCTTTAAAACAGTGTAACATGACCTTTATTAGTGTAATATGAGCTTTAAAACAGTGTAACATGTGCTTAATCTTGTCCTGTGTATGTTTATTTCCACAAGAAGAGGCAGCGAGTAGGGACGTGGAAGCAGCACGAGTGTTCCCGGACACCTTGGCCCAGATCATCACGGGGGGGGGGGGGTACACGACACAGCAGGTCTTCAATGCTGATGAGACCGGGCTGTTTTGGAAGAGGTTGCCCGACCGCACCTACATAAGCAAGGAGGAAAGAACAGCACCAGGTCACGAAGTGGAGAAAGAATGCCTGACGTTGCTGTTTGGAGGGAATGCCACGGGAGATTGTAAGTTGAAACCGCTCTTGGTATACCAGTCTGAGAACCCTAGGGCCTTCAGGAACGTTGATAAGAAACAGCTGCCAGTGTATTGGACCTCAAACCAGAAGGCCTGGGTCACAATGGCAGTGTTCGTGGAATGGTTTACCAAGCATTTTGTGACAAGCGCTTCTGCAACTCCCAACGCATTCCCTTCAAAATCCTGCTGATAATGCTCCGGGCCACCTTGCACATCTGACCGACCTCCACCGAAATGTGAAGGTCATGTACATGCCACCAAACACCACCTCTTTGATTCAGCCCATGTACCAAGGGGTAATCAGCACGTTTAAGGTGTACTAGCTCCAGAGAGTGATCCGGGATGCTTTGGAGGCATTAGAGAACGACCCAGAAGTCACCCTCAAAGACTTCTGGAAGAGTTACAACATCCTCCAAGCTGTGTAGCACATTGGTCACTCCTAGGCTCGGGTGAAGCAGAGCACCCTAAGTGGAGTGTGGAAAAAGCTCTGTCCACAGCTTGTTGAGGCTTCACCTGAGTCACAGGAGTCAGTGGCCACTGTGATCCAGAGCATGGTGGAGATGGGCAGGTCACTCGACTTGGACATTGAGTAGGATGACATCAAAGAGTTGCTGGCTGAAGAAGGAGAGGAATTGTCGACCGAGGACCACATGGAGTTGGAGAAGCCGATCATGGAGGAGGAGGAGCATCAAGGCAGGCCAAGCCCTCCGACCAAGGTGTTCACGAGGCAGGCTAAGGCGTTTTGGAGCCAGATGGACACCGTGGCCATGTTTGAGGCATAGGACGCTGATGGGGAGAGGTTCGCCAGGGTTTCAAGAGCCGGCATGGATGGCCTGGCTTGTTACCAGCAGATCTTGGAGGACAAAAAAAGGACGTTGAGCAGAGCAGCATGTTGACATTTGTTCAGAAGGTCTCTGCAATGCCTCCAGGATCTGCTGGAGCAGCAGAAACAATGCCATCAACTTCTGCTACAGCAAGCCAGGAGTCCATGGACACAACACCATGGACACATCATCCTCTCCCTAGCAAACATCCCTCCCTCCTTTGCAACCTCCCTCCACAAAGGTAATGAAATGTTATTTTTATTTTCTGTTTGGTTTTATGTTACTGTACTGTACAGTAACTTCATCTGTTAACCCACCTGTCTCCGCTCATGTCCACAGCCGTCTCCTCCTCCTCCTCCTCCTCTCCACTCCACTCAACCAGCCTCTGTAACACCTGCTCCCCTCACTGACCTACTCACCTCCCCACTAACCTGCACTGCTTCATCATCGAGGTACAGTAATGAAATATACTGGTGAAGATTCTCAGTCATCTAGGACATGATAAATCAAAAAAGGCGTTCAATACCGAAACAACTGGACTTTATTTGTAACAGAAGACGTTTTGCTTCCCATCCGGGGAACTTTATCAATTCAATGAGGAGACTGTGTGAGAGAGAGAGAGAGAGAGAGAGAGAGAGAGAGAGAGAGAGAGAAGTTATAAGCAGGCTGATCCACTGACATGCACCAACCTATGTAAATTGGAAGTTAACACACACACATACTTGGGATAACACGTGTCTGTGACCCATTCAAAGTTCAGTGTGTGAAAGCAGACCTTACAGGAAACACACATGCATCTTACTGTATGTAAATTGACAAATCACACCTCACACATCGATAGCAGGGACCTGTCAAAGTCTTGTTAGTCTAATTCACAAACGAAGCTCCTTTGTTCTCATCAGGTGAGAAACGTCTGGGAATCAGCTGCAAGGCCGTACCATATGTATTAGAAACTTGGAATCTTAGACCTCCTCCTCTGTTTAACGATGGTTTATCTCGTTTTACATAAACCGCCTCTTTCACACCCCTCTAAAACCATCTGTGCTCTCAGTCCAAAATATGTACATTCTGGTCCTCAAAAGAGTGTCCCTTGTCCGTGAGGTGGAGGTGAACAGCTGAGTTTTGTCCAGAGGAGGTGGCTCTCCTGTGTTGGGACATTCTTCTGCTGTTTAGTTTCTTCAATGTAGAGGTCTGGACAGTCCTCGCTGCACTGGACTGCGTACACTAATCCACTCTGTTTGTGTGTGGTAAATAGTAAATGGTAAATGGAGCTTATTTATATAGTGCTTTCCAACCCCCTATGAGGGCCCCAAAGCGCTTTACAATACCAACCATCCACCCATTCATACACACATTCATACACCGGTAGCGGCAAACGGCCATGCAAGGTGCTTTCCAGTCCTACCGGGAGCAACTCGGGGTTAAGTGTCTTGCCCAAGGACACAACGACACATGGTGTGGGAAACCGGGATTCGAACCGCCAACCTTCCGATCGGGGGACGACTGCCATTACCACTACGCCACGCTGTGTGGGGGTTTTGTCCTTAGGATGGACCAGGCTCTGTCAGCTTCTGCCGAACATATCCCCACGAAGACAGAAGGGAAGGAAAAGGAACAGAAACACATTGATAAAATCTCTCCAAACATGTGGATACCCTAACTGGGCTTTTGTCAAGTCAGTGAGGAAATTTACAAAACACAACAATGAACAGAAAAAGGTGAACAGACAAAAAAACATTGTCATCGCTTATGTTACTGGAGTTTCAGAGAATTTCAGAAGGATTTTCAACAAACACAACATCCCAGTACATTTCAAACCCAGCAGGACTCCCAGACAGAGGCTGGTCCATCCTAAGGAAAAAAAAACCCACACACAAACAGAGTGGTGTAGTGTACGTAGTCCAGTGCAGCGAGGACTGTCCAGACCTCTACATGGGAGAAACTAAACAGCCTCTTCACAGAAGAATGTCCCAACACAGGAGAGCCACCTCCTCTGGAAAAAACTCAGCTGTTCACTTCCACCTCACGGACAAGGGACACTCTTTTGAGAACCAGAATATGCATATTTTGGACCGAGAGCACAGGTGGTTTGAGAGGGGTGTGAAGGAGGCGGTTTATGTAAAACGAGAGAAACCATCGTTAAACAGAGAAGGAGGTCTAAGATTCCAACTTTCTAAAACTTGTGGTGCGGCCTTGCAGCTGATTCCCAGACGTTTCTCACCTGATGAGAACAGAGGAGCTTCGTTTGTGAATTAGACTAACAAGACTTTGACAGGTCTCTGCTATCAATGTGTGAGGTGTGATTTGTCAATTAACATACAGTAGGATGTCTGTGTGTTTCCTGTAAGGTCTGCTTTCACACACTGAACTTTGAACGGGTCACAGGCACGCGTTTTCCCAAGTATGTGTGTGTTAGCTTCCAATTTACATAGGTTGGTGCATGTCAGTGGATCAGCCTGCTTATAACTTCTCTCTCTCTCACAGTCTCCTCATTGAATTGATAAAGCTCCCCGGATGGGAAGCGAAACGTCTTCTGTTACAAATAAAGTCCAGTTGTTTCTGTATTGAACGCCTTTTTTGATACAGTAATGAAATGTCAATTTTTTTTGCTTTTCTTTTTTGTTTCATGTAATTGCTGCATTTATTCATCCACCTTTGTCTTGTCATCTCTCCAGCCTCCAAAGCATCACGGAAAGGCCCCTCCCTGGTCCATCCAACATCAGCACCACACACATCACAGTAAGGACAACTTGTTTTTGTCTGTGTTTAATTTCTGTTTTTATTGCACTTACAGTATGTTGGATCTGCTTAACATGGATATCCTCATGTCTGTGTTCTTCCTAACAGTGAGACCTGCTGTGCTCCCTCCTCACCCCTCTCCTGCATCCATCTTCATCACAATGACTGCAGTCATACACTTGAACACATCTGTCCTGATCTGACATGCTCCAGCTTCTTTCTGCATCATTTGGATAACAGTAAGCACAATAACTTGTTGTCTGTGTTGTTTCATATGTTTTATTAATGTTAACTTACACATGTCTGTGTTCTTCCTAATAGTGAGACCTGCTGTGCTCCCTCCTCACCCCTCTCCTGCATCCGTCTTCATCACAATGACTGCAGTCATACATTTGAACACATCTGACCTGATAAACAGACCTGCTGATGCTGCTCTGTGTCATCTGCCCTTTCTTGCATCCAGCTGCATCCTCATCACTGACTGCTGCAACATCAGGACCACACACCTGACCAGAACTCACGTCTTACCTCTGCCTTTCTGGACTCACATGCCCCCCCCCCCATTGGTTGAACAGCTTTCCATTGCTCTGTTAAAGTTGTTCCATCTAATCCAGGTTTGACCAACAGAAACACCCAATAAGACTGTCTACCTCCTCTTCAATCAGAGTAAGGGAATTTTATTTTCTATGCTGTTTCTGTGCTGATTCTACCTTTTTAAAGTTCCTGGACTGTGCACTACGGCACTGTGTTTTTATAGTTTTTTTATTATTATTGAAAGTGCTATGCAAAACAGTACAGGTACATGTTCAGTAAATATGCATTGTTGGACAGTAAATACCCCATACGACTTGATTCTGATGGTTGTGACTTGTTTCTGATGGTTGCAACCTGTTTCTGATGGATGTGAATTGTTTCTGATGGTTGCAGCCTGATGGATGTGAATTGATTCTGATGGTTGTGACTGGTTTCTGATGGATTCAACCTGTTTCTGATGGATGTGAATTGATTCTGATGGTTGCAACCTGTTTCTGATGGATGTGACTTGTTTATTCAATCAAAGTAAGGGAATTTTATTTTCTATGCTGTTTCTGTGCTAATTCCCCCTTTTTAAAGTTTGTGGACTGTACACTAACACACTTGGTTTTTTATAGTTTTTTTTTAATTATTGAACGTGCTATGCAGAACAGTACAGTTGTACAGTAAACACTGTACACTGTACATAATGTTGCTTTTGTTGAAATTGTTCATTTAAATACACAGTGTGATACCTTTAGTGTTTAGAGCTGAAAGCACTACAAAGCAAACAGCAGAGAACATCACTAGTAGCAGTCTCCACACCAACCAGAACATCTACCACAGCAGACATCTGTAAAAAGCACGCCGCATCATCAAGGATCACATCCACTCCGCACAAGGGCTCTTCCATCTACTACCCTTGGGCAGAAAATACAGGAATCTGTCAGCACACACAAAAAAGACTAAAGGACAGCAATGATAGCACCTTGATGCTATCACTGCATATTGGAATCTATTAACTGGAATCTATTGTAGGGATATCGCAGCGGTCAGTTTTGCTGACCGTACAATATTCCAGATGATAGATTGATCGATCAGGTTTTCACCTGACAAACATCATCAATATTCACGAGTTCTCTCTTTTTAGATTAATACCTATAATTCTGTGCCTTGGAGGTGAGAATGTAAAGACATGAAACGTCAATTTATGAACTAAATCATTTAATTAACAAATCATTAAATCACACACATTTGTACATGTTTGGATCGATCGAATTTCCTATAACTAACTGTTCACAGATTTAAATTTTGAACAACAGACAAGTAAAAGATGACATTACTTCTTCTGCAGGTACTCTTAACTTAGTTTGTTGCTGACAACAGATATAAAGTTTAAAGGGAAGTTTTTAGCATAAGAAGGAGGAAAGGTGGAAAAGAAGGGGTGAATATCTTGAATGTTGATAACCAGAATATGACACGTTCCCCGTGCGATCTCCAGCTGGACGTACCGTATGTCCGGTGTGTAAACAATCAGCGACTCGTTACCTTTTGACGGTCTAACAAGAATGGATCGATCCTTGAAGTCCGGAGAGGTGAGTCGGTTTAGATTGCAGCTTCTCACGTCCGCCTTTGACCCACTGAAGTAACGTAGTCTGGTTGATGTTTCAAGAGTAAAAGTGTTCTTGGATGCGAACACTCATTGTGGTCGGAGCTTAGAAGCTCAGGTGAGTTTACAGCAGTCTTGCTGTTAACTCGGCTGTTGAACTGGACTGTTGACGCTTGGTCCAAGTTCTTAGCTTCAAAGAGAAAGTCAATTCATGTCAACTTTCTTCCAGCAACTACTGAAGAGAGAAGTAAGATGTGAAGGTTTTAACTGAGACGTGACCCAGAAAACGTGTTATTTTCTGATTGGCTGGATGGCATCAGAAGTTGATGTGAGAATGACATCAACACGTTGAAAGGCGGTCAAAAGATTAGTTTGTCAGAAAGATAAAGTGTTAGTTTTAGATGTCAGCATTTTATGATAAAACTGATTCCTTTGCCTTAACACTTTAAGCAAAATACTGTTGGTTTGATTAAAAATAACGTCATTAAGCATCACATATGGGACCTATTAATGATAATAGCAAAAACAGATATCATTAATCTTGATTATTTAAGGACAAAAACAAAATGTCTCTGGGTGTAGGTATTGTCCTGACCTATTAATGATAATAGCCAAAACAGATATCATTAATCTTGATTATTTAAGGACAAAAACAAAATGTCTCTGGGTGTAGATATTGTCCTGAGCTCAAACTAAAATGAGATAAACAGTGTCACTGAATCTTCACTGTAGGTTTGAGAAGAGAAATCCTTCATGAATAACATTTTGAGAGAATGTTCAGTTTGAATTAAATAGTCCTTGACTATCAAACATTAAATGCACTAATGCTTATACAAATAACACAAATTATTCATTGATGAACTTTGAATTTACACAAATTAAAAGAAGTCTCTGGATGACTTAATTTGTAATGTTTGATTCAAAGTAGAAGTAATACAAATTATTGTCCCTTCAGGAATAATTCCCAAAAAGTTCATTACTGAGAGCGATCAGAGAAGTGTTTCAAAACTCAACGTTGTATCACTACAGTCCCCCCTTTTGGAACTCATCGCCTGTCCACGGGGATGAGGTCCAACACGAAAGGATACCACCGAATGTCTCTGATCTTGATGTAATCCAGCAAGTGGAAAAAAATCAAAAATTATAATCCCATAATGTTTTTGGAAATTCTATACTGTTCGTAGGAAATCCCATAACGGAAAGCTTTTAATCCTTTGGAAAACAAAGTCTTATAATCCACAACGGTAATTCCACAGCGATAATTCCATAACGATTAGAGTTGTTGATTTCATCAGCAACAATTGTTTCAATCAGCATGTAGAGGGGATCCCTCGATTGACGCAGAGGAGGCGGCCCTTGGATGAAGGTTGAAGACCAACGTTGGAGTAGCAGGTCCCCACATCGAAGGTTGAAGGCTGGTTGGTTTCCAGTCTGTGCCACTCTGGTTCTATGTGTCATGCATTTATGTGGTTTTAGGTGGGCTTATGATTGGGATTTTACATTAGCCTTACCTATATGCACCTGGTATGTAAGCTATCATGGTTTAGATCAGCTACAATTACCAATTAAGGGGTGGATCATGCATCAAAGTTAAATATAGGGATCTACGTCTATAGAAGACTCAGGAGGGCTTCTGTAACGAAGGCCTCTTCTTCCAAACTATTCCTCCATTCGTGATTTAGTTTTAGTTAAACTAAAAACATAAAAGACAATATAGTTTTGTCTAAATGTCTGTTGTCCTTTAAGACGAACGACGCAAGATTTGGTATTCCCTATAAATTTTGAAGTCTATGGCGAGACTCATCAAAAATGAATAGGTAATCTAGAATGGAAACGATCAAATCGGTTCTACTTAAATGATTGTGGGATCAGTGTAGATTATAGTACCTTAAGTAGCATTAATCTACAATGACTCTTCAATTATCGAGGTTTTTAACAAAATGAAACTGCATGTTGGCATAGTTAAATCCATTTAAGTCTTTAACTAACATTAATGCAAAACCTCTTTTGGCTGTGAGTGTTCAGAAACAATACCAAACTTCAATAACAACAAAAGTAGCAATTAAGCTACCAGAAAACAACGTCTCACCTGCTTCAACTCACTCTGTCGTCAAATTCCAACGTGTCACACACAAGAAAAACAGGTCTTCACTTTATAACCGATGTCAATTAAATCCTGCAGATTTAAACGGTTGTTAAGGTTAGTTTATTGTTGTGGGTTTTTAGACTTAGCATTTCTAAGTTCTTGTTGGAACGTTTCCTTTTGCAACTAATATAGTTTAAACTGTTTTGTTTATTTACTATCTTGTGCTTGGACGACCTTATTTTCCCATGAAGTCTGTGAGTTTGCGAGATCTTTGTTGTTTGTGGGGTTATTGAAATCATTGTCTTTGACGTGGGCATGACCTAACATCACCCCCCTGTGGTCATGGGGGACCACGCACACAGGTGAGGACGTCCGTCCATGGGCACGAGTTGGGATGCCTTTGATTAGTCTAAGCTGTTTGCGCAGCTTATCGGGAACCGTACACAGGAACCTTATAGGTTTCGGCCAACGTTTCTTCTTACGTTTACCTCTTTCTGTGTAATTCAGGTGTGTCACAACTGTCGGCGCAGTCGCAGGTTTGTCTGATTGTTCAGACTGCGACGGGTCACTGTTGTTTGTGTGCGAGTGTCTCCCCCTTCATCTGACGAGGGGTCCTCGCAATCTGTAAAGACAATGTCCTGTTGACTGTCAACGTCTCGTCGACTGTCATTTTCCGGACTGTCGGCATCATCGGTGTAGGATCCTTGGATCTCTACACCTTGTTCTACCTGAGACAGGTAGTGTTCAGTGAGTGCTGTATGTGTCAGCTCACAGAGGATGTTTTCTTGTTGGGCCAGCGTTGGGTCCAACTGTTGGGTCTCTTCTGCCTCACCTGTATTTGAAGGTTCACTTACCGGGCTTGTGCTCTCGGTTGGGGAGTCATCCATGCCTTCTGCAGTACCATCTGTTAGACAGACAGTGTAATGACCTTCAGGATCTTGTTGACTGTCAGTAATTTTTTGTTCGCTGTCAGCTTCTTTGGCAATGTTGTTATTGTCCTTAATGTTATTATTGTTGAAAGCTGTGTGCTCTGAATTTTTGTGAAAGACAGTGCTGCACATCGCTCCACCAGGTTGGACAATGATGTTTGTGTTATTATCAATGATAATGCCACTCATTGTATCAGGATGGTCAACCACTGTAACATTCAAATCTTCTAACAAACCACTTACTTCCTCTGTCTCTTCCGAGCATAGAGGGCTATTATTCTGGGACATTTGTGACTCTTTGCATGTCTCGAACTGTTCCATTCTTTGACGTGGGCATGCCCACGAACTGTGCCCTGCAGCTTGCAGATATCTTCTGTTTTCTTTTTAACATGTCTCTTCAAACCTGCACGGTTCCACAGCTCTGGAAAGACTCTGTCATTGTGCCGATCCCAAAATCCAAGACTGCTCATTCCCTGAACGATTTCAGGCCTGTTGCCCTGACTTCTTTAGTCATGAAGTCATTTGAAAAACTGGTTCACAAGACCCTCTTGTCAAAAGTTGAAGATCATTTGGACCCACTTCAATTTGCTTATCGTTCACATAGAGGGGTGGAGGACGCAACAGGAACTCTTTTAAATAAGGTTTTAGGACACCTTGAAGGTGCAAAAACATTTGTGAGATTGCTTTTTATCGACTTTTCATCTGCTTTTAACTGTATCCAGCCCCACATTTTAGCAGAGAAATTACAAAGTCTGTACGGTCTTGACTTCGGCCTCATATGTTGGCTTGTGGACTTTTTAACTGCTCGGTCTCAGAGGGTGAGAGTTAATGGAGTCCTCTCTGATGTCCTTCTGTCCTCTACTGGTTCCCCTCAGGGCTGTGTTCTTTCGCCTCTTTTATTTATTTTATACACAAACGATTGTTGCAGCCATTTCCCTCAGCGTCACATTGTCAAGTTTGCAGATGACTCTGTCATCCTGTCCCTTCTGAGCAGTGATGACCCAGACCCCGGGCCTGTGATTGGGGACTTCACAGCATGGTGTGAGTCTTCCTTTTTAAAATTAAATGTTTCTAAAACAAAGGAGATGATAATCGATTTCAGGAAAAATTCTTCAGTAACAGCTCCCGTGGTCATTGACGGTGAAGCTGTGGAGGTAGTGCAACAATATAAATACCTGGGAACTGTTTTCGATGATAAATTGACCTTTGACCTTCACGTGAATGCACTTTGCAAAAAGGCCCACCAGAGGATGTATTTTTATCGGAAGCTTTGTGGTTTTAATGTTGATTCAACTTTTATGAGAATGTTTTATTCATGTTTTATTGAGTCTATTTTAACATTTTCCTTCATCTGTTGGTTTGGACTTTTGACCTGTAAGAACAAGAGCAAACTCTCGGGGATTGTCAGGATGTGCAGCAAAACTGCTGGCATAGACCTAAGGAACCTCGCAGACCTACACAAGGTGAGGTCAGTGAACAAGGCCAGGCAGATTCTGGCAAACCCTGATCACCCACTCCATGACGAGTTCAGGTTGCTTCCATCTGGACGCAGGTTTCTACAACCCAAATGTAGAACAAACAGATTTAAAAACTCATTTATCCCAGTAGCAATTAGGTTTCTTAATGCACAATAATTTTAACACTGTTATTTTAATGTTTTATTGTCTTGTGTTGATATGTGTATGTGTGTGTAAGTGCATATGTATGTATGAAACTGTGCACACCTATTGACTGCAAATCTAATTGCCCCTTGGGGATAATAAAGGAACTTGAAACTTGAAACTTGAAACTTGAAACATTCGAGGTGCAGGAGGAGGAGCAGGTCCTTGGCTCTGAACAAACCTCTTTGGGTTTTTCGTAGAGTGGACATCTCCCTTTTGTGGTATTGTGCTTGTCTCNGCGCGTATAAAACTGAAATAATTCCTGCTCAAAGAGTCAACTTTGCCTTAGATAAGATAATTAAGCCTTGATTGATTCATTGTTATTGTTTATTATTTTTGTTGATTAAAATTTGATTATTTTTGTAATAAAACTTCAAAGACAACTTTGGTCTCTTCAGTCAGATGAATATTATTGTGTTATGATATAAAACTCTCTGTAATTAACGGATTCTACTTTATTAAAGGTGCTATGTGTAACTTTCTGTAGAGTGCAGAACTTAGAAAAAATTTCAACAGGCAAAGCAAAATTCAAGCTCTGTTTTTATTGGCTGATTCAAATTCAAGCTCTGTTTTTAATTGGCTGGTTAAAAACTCTGTTTTTATTGGCTGTCATTGTCCTGGTCACTCTGTGTTTTTAGTGTTTTTATAAATGCTGATAGAGAAGCAAGGGGACTATAGTTTTTTTCAGAGATTACTTTGTCTAACATCAGTTTGTCAGTAGATAGTGACAGAGTGAAGAAATATGTTAAAAATATATTGTTTGAAAAGTTACAGACTACATTACAATCTTACATACCCCAGCTTTAAAGGGTGAATAAGTTGTTGTTGGTCAGTCAACTGACCAGCTGGCGCCCCACTTTAACGAGAGCTAAAGAA
This sequence comes from Garcialebias charrua, assembly GCA_038048925.1. Classification (NCBI taxonomy): domain Eukaryota; kingdom Metazoa; phylum Chordata; class Actinopteri; order Cyprinodontiformes; family Rivulidae; genus Garcialebias; species Garcialebias charrua. Next base: position 10,234 of record JBBPBX010001867.1, on the reverse strand, counting down.
ATAAGACAAATGTAGTGAAGGGGATGGAGTAAGTGTCACCCTTCTTCCTCCATCTCTCTCCTTCATATTGCTACAACATTGAAGATACAACTTGAAGGATGAGTCCAGCTTCAGGATTATTTGTGACTTTCCTGCGTCTGTGAGCTTCATGGATGGATCGTTAATTCTGACTTTGCGTTGCAAATCTACTTTCACCACATCAATATATCCGCTAGTGTTTGCTCCCTCCATTGCTGTGCTTTGAATTTTGGCAGAAAGGAGCAGCTGAAAGCACTGTTGGCTTCTGGGCCGTGTAGTTCTTTTGACTTGCGTTACAGTGTAGGCTTATTGAAAGAGAACTACAAAATGCCTATCCAAAATATTTTTGTTGTTGTTCTTTTTGTCCTATTGGTTGGTTCCCACTCCTGTTAACTTTTTATCCCGTACCATCCCAGTCACTAGTAATATTAAAGATGACAATTGTGTGTTGGGTACAATACAATATTACGTTGAAAACCCGTCATGTCTTATGAACACAGTTGGAACCAGTGAATCAAGAGTTGCACCCTTCAGCTCAGCTCCTTCACCACAATGAACCGGAGCTATTTTCCCATTGCTGCATCTTGACGTGTTGGTTCATCCCTCATTATAAACAGGAAACACTAAATACTCTATACAGTCTATATTTTGTTGAATTAAAAAAAATTGTTTCCACCAAAAAGTCTACAACAGATGCGGTTCAAATCCACATTTTTGATTTTAGATTCAAGTTGCGTTCACTTCCTATTGACCTTTTTGAAGCTTGCACACAATCAAAAGATATTCAAAAGATATGTAAACACTTGGTACTGCAGTGGCATATGTACTTTATTAGAGGCTAAACTTTGAAGAAACTATTTAGAAACATTTAATAAGATTCTTTAGTGTTCCTACTGTATGTCCACTCTGAGTCTGTTTTAGTTAGCAGGTTTGTAAAAACACAATTTACTACACTTTGTACAGTTCTTTCTCCTTTTTCTTATCATAATAAAAGCACCAAAGTGTTCATAGCAGTTGGTTTGGCTAAGGTGGTCGTTGAAGGTTTAAAACACACAGAAGGAGCAGAGAAGTAACTCGTCTCTCTGGACCAGTAGATAAGCGCGAGGTCGACCACCCCGAGCATCCCATCTACCAAGAAACACAACATCCAGGAAAGCAGAGTTCCCCCCAATCAAAAGTGTTATTAACCTGCGGCACCGAGAGCTAATTGAGAGCGGGTCATGGGTGAAACGTATCACCGTGTCACTTTGGCTCACCAACAAGTCTGCATCTGTACGTATTTGTAATTATGTGGGATAATAAAGGAAATTCAGCTGCAAAAAATGGAGGGTGACCGTTTCAGCTGGTGAGCAGACCCACACACACAAATGACAAGAAAAGGACAATAAGCAAGTAGATGTCACCAACTTTTGATAACTCTGATCATCTTTAAGCTTGAAAAAAAGAAAATGAATCCACAAATCTGCATTTAAAGGTTTCTAAATGTTCGTGTTTCTCTTATCTCCACGACGGGGTGGAAGATATTCTAATCTGTCACGCCGAACGCCTTAAAGCTCCACTGACATGTTCTTTTAACTTTTCAAAAAATGGCACAACATATATAAATATTAAGATAGACCTCTGACCGTTTTTG
>JBBPBX010001866.1:78776-89651 GCA_038048925.1 Garcialebias charrua | reverse complement strand
ACAGGGATGAAGATGAAGAGGAGACGAGGGAGCCCTTGACAACAGCACCGAACCACAATCACGTGACAATCCTGTCAAACCATCACCTGTGTGTGTGTGTGTGCGCGCGCGTGTGGTACTCACTCGTCTGGGCGCGTGTCCTCGTTCATTTTTTTCCGTTTCACCACCGGAAGTAGCGAGCAGCTGCCGCCGCGACGCGGAGCGGGGTCCTCATGGTTCCTGAGCGGGTTTCTGATCCCGGTGTCCTCTCTGGTCTGCGCCTCCTCCTCCTCCTCCTGTTGATTGACTCCTGGGCTGTAGCGCCTCCTCCTCCGGACCGGGCCTGGATCGCTGCTGTGGGTGAGGATGGCCCCGCACGGTCCTCATCTCCTCATCTCCTCTATGGACTCAGCGAGGGAGGGGGTGACGTCAGCCCCGAAGGACCGCAGAGTCATGTGGCGTCACCACAGTATCATCATCATCATCGTTATTAATTTCATGTTGTTGACAGACTGCAGTATTTCAGACTATATTTTGGTACCAGTACATTACATGAGTAGTTACTGAGTTTTTGTTCTGAAAGTTTTGTGCTCTTCATGTACCGTATCCTTTCAAAATACAGTAAAAGCGTCGGTGTGATCTGCTTTCACCTGGTGGCCGTGCAGTACTACTGCGCATGCGCGTTCAGAACAAGATACCGTACTTAGATAGTTAATCCCGCAGGAAATTGTTGTGCCAGAGTTTCAGTACAAATAATATACACAAGGAATCACACGATATGTAAAAAAACAGAGAATATAAAAATTCCAACAAGTTCTAAAACAGTAGCAGGTCGCTTTCGTAAATGAGCCCTCGAAGCTCAAGATTTACCTGACTAAATAAAGGTTGAATGAATGAATAAAACAGCTCAGGTGCAGACAGAAACATTAAAGGTGCAGTCTGCAGTTTTGTAGTGCAGTCTGTAACTTTTCTAAAAATTTATTTTTAACATATTTCTTCACTCTGTCACTATCTCCTGACAGACTGATGTTAGACAAGTAATCTCTGAAAAAAACTATAGTCCCCTTGCTTCTCCAGGTAGGGCTGGGCCATATCATATCGTTACCGGTAATACCGGTATAAAAAGCTTGCCCGGGCAAAAATCTTATATCATGATATGCTAATTTCATGACGTAATACGTCAGGGCGCCCCGCCCCTTAACACCCGAGCGCTTTAAACAACTGCGCACATCCCCTCCAGTCTGTACTGGTGTAAAACGCTAATTAGTTACTGCTAAAATGTTAAAAACAACGCGCGCGCGTCTCAGCTTCTCTCCCCCCCTGCTCTGCAGGCAGACAGCTGTCCCCCCCTCCCCCCGCTCCGCTCTGAGCAGCCGTGTCCTCGCTGGAAACTGTGTTACAAACACGCGCGGCTCCACAGTCACTCCTGTGATGTTTCTCTGCACGCTCAATAACCTTGCTGGTTTATAGCAGACGTTGCTTTATTGTTTAAGCTGCACAAATACAGACTGCATGATCCTCCACCGCTCCGTTCTCTGACTTTCTTTCACACCCGAACCTGCGCGCCTACGTCACGCTCTCACTGGTGGCGGTGCGTTCACTGGCACTCTGTAATTTACATGCACAGCACTGCTGTATACATTACAACTCCATCAGAGACAGATCCGTTAAAAAAATGAATCAGAGGAATGACACAAACTTCATTTTATTTAGGCTAGTTGTTTTAGGAAACTACACCTGCACTTTAAAAATGTTTGTTATTTAGATTGGAAAAAGTCTGCACAAAATATAGATAAAAAAAACACCACAAAAACTAAAGTGCAGGTGTAGTTTTACTTGGAGACTAAATACTTTACTAAATAAAGTAATTTCAGTAAAATTACCCCTTGTTGTTTTTAAAAATTTTATATAATACTGCAAAGCAACATGTTAAGTTAATTTTGTCAAATAAATACATTTGATTTTTTTTTTTAGGTTATATCACGAAATTTATCGTTATCGTGATAATACTCTGAAATATCACGATATAATTTTTGAGGCATATCGCCCACCCCTATCTCCAGGTGTCACTAAAAGCATTTCTAAAAAGCCACAGCGACCCGCCGTTAACCAGCCAACAAAAAAGAGTTTTTAACCAGCCAATAAAAACAGAGCTTCTCACTTCTCACGCTCCTAACCCACGCCCCCGCCTGTCCCAGCCCCCGCGGCCACGCAGGTTCTCGTTGAAATAATTGCAAAGCGATGCAAAACTGTTTTGTATGTGACACAAATGTATTAAATTCCCCTTCTTCATCCCTGATCTGGACTTTTCTTTTGTTTTTTTGCCAAAAGTCAAGTGATCGCTTCCTCCATGACTGAAATGAGGAAATGAATGAATTTGTCACGAGCGAATTAAACTCGGGTTCAACATGGCTGCGCGAGGCTCAGCAGATTTGCTGGTGTGCTGGACCAGCGCTCCATGTTTTTATTTTATTTTTTAGAACGTTTTATTAACATATAAACACAGAACTTCGCAGCGGCTGCCACAGGACATGCAATGGAGGCTGAGCATTCGGAGGCTGAGCAGAATTTCAGCAGAGCAAGGGGGAGCAGAGCCATATATGGCTCTGAGGGGGAGGGACCAGAATGCTTTCCCTGTTGAAAATTTTTCTAAGTCCTGCGTTCTACAGAAAATTACAGAGTGCACCTTTAAAGAGTTTATTGTGGTGCAGGATTAATTTTATTGTCCTGTCTGTCAGGTCAGAGACTGCAGGTCCACTCCTAGAAATGAGCCAGCTCTCTTGATGAGCTGTCTGTTGGCATCAGCTTTCTTCACCCTGCTGCCCCAGCACACCACAGCGTAGAAGATGATACTGGAAACCACAGAATGGCAAAACATCTGCAGCATGGTCCTGCAGATGTTAAAGGACCTGTCTCCTCAGAATAAAAAAGGCGACTCTGCCCTTTCTTGCAGAGGACGTTGGTGTTAGCTGTCCAGTCCAGTTTTTTTGTCTATGTGGATCCTCAGGTACTTGTAGTAGTCCACAGTGTCCACCTTAGTACCCTTGACATTGATAGGGTTGGGGCGGGGGTGCTGATCTTCTTCCTGTAGTCCACTTGCAGCTCTTTAGTTTTTCCAACGTTGAGTTGCAGGTGGTTCTGTCCATACCATTTGATTTGATTTGATGTTTATTCATTCATTTTAAAAGAACAATACAAGACAGTTTCATCAGATACAAGAATACAAGTAGGATAAAATGAAGGGAGCAGAAAGAAGATGAAATCTTATTATATCTGCCCCTTATTTCACAGTTTGTTCAACCAATGATAACCTTCAAGCAACATCACAGAATGAATAATTCTACTTATTTTTCTAACTGTAATACACAAACTACATCACAAAATGAATAATTCTACTTAATTTTCCTAACTGTAATACACAAACTAGATCACAAAATGAATAATTCTACTTAATTTTTCTAACTGTAATACACAAACTACATCACCCATAATTCTACTTAATTTTTCTAACTGTAATACACAAACTACATCACAAAATGAATAATTCTACTTAATTTTTCTAACTAATACACAAACTACATCACACTTAATTTTTTTTTCTACTTAATTTTCCTAACTGTAATACACAAACTAGATCATAAAATGAATAATTCTACTTAATTTTTCTAACTGTAATACACAAACTACAAGATGGCACAACATCAAGATGTTCACAAAATGAATAATTCTACTTAATTTTTTCTAACTGTAATACACAAACTGCGTCACAAAATGAATTCCTTCTTCCGCTCTCGGCAAAGCAAGTTGCATATCTTTTTGCTCCTACCCTCCCTAAGTTTTCCTCCTCCCTGCTTGCTTTTTGTCTCGTCTGTGACTCTTCAGCGCTCACTCGAACCAATTTGCGATGGATTTAATAAATTGGGCTGTTTCCTCTATAGATAAGATTTTTTCCACGAAGCGGACCGGGCCAGGAGAAGCAGTCTGCCCCTCTGACACGCACGCTGTCGGATACATGATGGACTCGTGGGGACAGTGGCAACCTATGTGTCTGACCGTCTTGTCTGTCGAAGACGTGGAAGATTTGTGGATTATTGGGATATTGGTGGCAGCTGCTCTGTTTTTTGGCGTCAGCGGAGCTGTCTGCTACTGGAAGCTCAGGAAGACTTCGGCGGCTATCAGCGCGCTGGCCAAACTTCCTGATCAGCAAGATTCTCTGATCCGGGCTGTGAGCTCCTCATCCCAGCTGTTGTACGAACTGAATCGCACGATGGGAGCGGCGGTAGACCACCGCGGACCTGCGGTGCGCTTTGGAACTCGTTTACAGCCGCCCGGCCTCAATCAGGGCACAGATGGGGGTTCGTAGCTCGGAACCTCATATGATTCGGCGATTTTGGACCTGAACAGCACCTGGACTTGGAAGGCTGCAGTCAAAAAGAACACTGTGGCCTGGATTGAAGATAAACAAAAGAACTATCTAATCTGGTTTCTGCACACGACCTTGAAAAGAAGGCTGTCTGGAAACTATTCTCCTGGAGTCGTAGAGCTGAAGAGACCTTGCTGACCTCCCCCCCAGAGATCTCTGTGTGTGCGCTCGGATAGCGCCAAGCTGAACAACTGCTGAACTGTGCTTATCTGAATGTTACTCACAGACTCTTTGATCTCCTTGCATGTCGTCAAACTGCAACAATGTCTTGTCTGGTTGTGCTTAATGCTGATAGAGTTTTTGGGACTTTATCATAGAGTGTCTTAAGGCAATCTTTGATAGATTCTTTTTTTGAATATCACAAATGATACCTATTGTGTTTTCCTTTTTCCATATCTGATTTGACCTTCATCCCGTGACGGATGAGAGAGGCCGCGCTGAAGAACATGTCATGTGTTTGAATAAGCAGCAGCTTTACATTCTCTACCCCTCTTCTGGATGACTGTGTATACATTATCACGTTGTATTGGTGAGAACTGTTGCAATGTTAATAAAAGCTCTTGTATCTTGTATAACTCTATTTAATTTTTCTAACTGTAATACACAAACGCACTAAGCTACATCATAAGTACAACATAAGTGTAATACACAAACACACTAAGTTACATCATATATAGTTTTTGAGCAAGTCCTTTTTGACCTTTTTCTTAAATGTATACATTGATTTTGCATTTTTAACATCACTCTCCAGAGCATTCCACAATCGAACTCCCTGAATTGAGGTAGACCGTCCCTTTAAGCTGGTTCTGAATTGTGGTTTGATGAATATCTCTGTCCCTTTGAGATTGTAATAACTTTGTCTTTTTATAAAATTTCTTTGGATATTTAAAGGTAATGTGTTATTATGAGCCCTATACATAACTGATAAAATACTATATTCTACCAATTCCTGGAATTTCAACAAGTTTAGCTGAAGAAACAAAGTGTTTGATACCATAAAGTCTGATGCTAAACGTTGTCAGTGGTTATGCTCCACAGGTTGGATGTGATGTGGAGGAGAAAGATACATTTTGGAAGGATCTGGATGAAGTGAAAGAGACTACTCTCAGCAGAGAGGAAACAGTGGTGATTGGAGCAGACCTGAATGGTGGTGAAGGAAACAGAGGGGATGGGGATGCCCATATATGAGGAAGTGATGATGGGTGGGTTTGGTGCCACGGAAAGAAAACAGGAAGGACAGATGGTGGTGGATTTTGCCAAGAGAATGGAAATGGCCGTAGTACTAGTCAACACTTATTTCCAAACAAGAGAGGAATACGTATACAGTACTATAGAGTGACAAAAAAGCTAACGTTGAACTTGAACCAATACCAAAGGTCATAGCACCCTTCTCCTGACGTTTGTGATATATGATTAGTTGAAATAGCACAAAAACTGTGGAATGAGAAAGATGCCGAAAATTATACGGAAGTAAAATGGATCACAATTCACAGTTAGGAAGGTACTTGGTGTGTCATCTGGACAGAGAATATATGATAAGGAAACCTGGTGGTGGAATAGTGAAGTGCAGAAAGCTATTCAAAGAAATAAGTTAATGGCAAAGATGAATAAGATTAGGAAGGAGATCATCAGAGGTACAGTACAGTTTGAACAACGTGTCTAGATGACATGATTTAACCTTTTTTGTAACTGGGAGATAAAGTTAGAGAGGCCAGATTGAGGGTGGACATAGATATGCTGGTGAAGATTCTCAGTCATCCAGGACATGATAAATCAAAAAAAGGCGTTCAATACAGAAACAACTGGACTTTATTTGTAACAGAAGATGTTTCACCCTTCATCCAAAAGGCTTTCTCAATTCAAAGAGCAGACTGTGTGAGAGTAAAGTTATAAAGGCTGAGATGACACGCACATACCTATGTAAATTGAAGGCTGAGATAACACACACAACTACCTGAGATAACACACACACATCCTATGTAAATTGACAAATCACACCTCACACCTTAACAGTAGGGGTTTATTAAGGTCTTTGTTAGACTAATTCACAGATGAGGCTCCTCTGGACAGGCTCCTCTGGACAGGCTGTCTACAAAATCTCCAGAGTGGAGCAACTGAAGAAATGAAGCTTCTGTCGCACCCACCCCCCTCCCTTCCCAGAGAACTGTACTGTGTCCTCTGAGACAGATAAGGCTGGCTGATCACGTCATCATCAGAACTCTGGCTAATCTGAAATGGAGCGCATGGACTTGTCTCACTGCTTCGTCCTCAAATGCAAATGTGATTTGTCTTAAATGTGCTGCTGGTAGAGTTGTCTTATTGATGTCTCATATGGTGTCCTGTAAGACAAAATGTGATATATCTTTTTTTGTAATACCAATGCTAATTCCCTCATGGTTCTTTCCTTGTTTCACACCTGTGACCTTCATCCCGAAACGGATGGGAGAGGCCGCGCTGAAGAACAAAATGTGATATATCTTTGATGTCTCATATGATGTCCTGATAGCAGCAGCTTCACACACGTAGTCCACTTCAGGATGACTGTGCGTACATATTCACGCTGTACTGGTCTGGTGCAAACAAAGTCAAAGTCAAAGTCAAAGTCAACTTTATTGTCAGAACTGCAATATGTACAGGACATACACAGGACCGAAATTGCATTTCTCTCAGTCCCTCGGTGCAACAGTAACCATCTAAACACTAAACACTAAAACATTTAATACACATAAGCATAAAATAGTAAAAAAGTGTAACACTGTCCTGAGTTTTTTCATAATAGTATAAAAGTATGAAAATTAACACCAACACTGAAACACCAAACACCCCTAAAACACCAAACACCCAATGAACATAAGCATAAAATGAAATAATAAAAGTGTAATACTGTCCTGAGTTTTTGCATAGTAGTATAAAAAGTATAAAAAGTATATCTATAAAATAAACTGAAGGTTCTAGCATTGACATTTGCAAAGAGTGGCACAGCAGCATATAAGTTAATGTACACAGTATATGTATGAGGTAGTTGATGTTGGTATAGAGGCAAAGTGGCATATGCAGTGAGGCACATAAGGCACATTTGGCATCCTTAGATAAGGCTAGTCAGAGAATGCTGTATATGTATCTGCAGTAGTGTAGATAAAAGTAGTGTAAATGTAAACAGTAGTAATAAATGTAAAGCAGTAGTAATAAATGTAAACAGTATTAATAAATGTAAACAGTGAATGTAAACAGTAGTATGACTATAGGCAGTAATGTAATACAAACATTAGTGCAAATATGAGAAGTAGTGCAAACTGAATGAACACATGACCGAGAGTTTAGTGAATAACCCGTTTGATGACACAGAGTCCAGTGTTAAAAACTTTGTGTTGAGTGGTAATGTGTGAGAAAGTTTTTTGTGTTAAGGCAGTTCAAATGGGAGGGGAGGCAGAGCAGGCAGAGTGTTTAGCATTCTGACTGCCTGATGAACAGAGCTGTCTCTCAGTCTGCTGGTACGAGCCTGGAGACTCCTCAGTCTCCTCCCTGATGGCAGCAGTCTAAAGCGGCTGTGTAGTGGGTGTGTGGGATCACCTGCCATGCGGTGGGCTTTCCGAGTGAGGCGTTTGCTGTGTAAGTCCTGCAGTGAGGGCAAGGAGGTGCCGACGATCTTCTCAGCTGCTTTCACGATGCGCTGGAGGCTCTTGCGGCAGGATGCAGTGCATGCACCAAACCACACAGTGATGCAGCTGGTCAGGACACTTTCTATGGCACCTCTGTAGAAGGTGCACTTGTGCAATGTTAATAAAAGTACTCTGACTCTGTTCCCATCAAGTGTGAAAATCGTCTGGGAATCAGTCCTAAAGTTGCACCATACGTTTTTGAAAGTTGAGAAGGTTTTTCTCTCTTACAGCTTCCTTCACACCCCTCTCAAACCACCTGTGCTCTCGGTCCAAAATGTGCACATTCTGGTCCTCAAAAGAGTGACCCTTGTCCACGAGGTGTAGGTGAACAGCTGAGTTTTGTCCAGAGGAGGTGGCTCTCCTGTGTTGGGACATTCTTCTGTGAATGGGCTGTTTAGTTTCTCCAATGTAGAGGTCTGGACAGTCCTCGCTGCACTGGACTGCGTAAACTACACCACTCTGTTTGTGTGTGGGTGTTTTATCCTTAGGGTGCACCAGCCTCTGTCTGAGAGTCCTGCTGGGTTTGAAATGTACTGGGATGTTGTGTTTGTTGAAAATCCTTCTGAAATTCTCTGATACTCCAGCCACATAAAGGATGACGATGTTTTGTTGTCTGTTCTCCTTTTTCTGTTTATTATTGTGTTTTGTAGATTTCCTCGCTGACTTGACAAAGGCCCAGTTAGGGTATCCACATGTTTGAAGAGATTTTTTGACGTGTTTCTGTTCCTTTTCCTTCCCTTCTGTCTTCGTGGGGATGTGATCGGCCCGATGCTGTAACGTTCTGATGACAGAAAGTTTGTGTTCCAGAGGATGGTGAGAGTCAGAAGATACTGGTCTGTGTGGGTTGGTTTTCTGTAAACTTCAATGTTGAGGCTGTCCTCTCTTTCCATGTGGACCAAACAGTCCAAAAAAGGCAGCTTGTTATCATTTGCATTCTCTCTGGTGAACTTGATGTTGTTGTCAACCGAGTTGGACATAGATCTTCCTCTGGACATGTCCAGAGAAGGGACAGTGGTTTGGACATGTCCAAAATAGGCACAGTGGGTATATTGGTAGAAGGATGTTAGAAATGCAGCTGCCGGGAAAAAGATAATGAGAACTTTTACTAATTGTCTTTTGTAATGTATGTGAATGTTTTTGTACAAAGCCCTGAGAGGACTTCTGTTAGGACTTGGAGCTACATAAATAAACTGAACTGAAGTAAATTAAATATTATTTGTTTTTTATCTATTATCTTATTTGTGAAAACATCGCATTTAAATACTGTACATTTACCAATGTACTTTCATTTTTAATAATAAAATCTACAATGACAAGATAAATTGCTGGCTGAATGAGGTATCAACCTTGTTGCACATGAACGCACCACCCAAGTGCATTCTGGGAAAGAGAGAAAAAAAAAAGATGGCGGGTCGGTTGGAACTCACCGACTAGACTGCAGTCTGGATCAAGTAATGGATCCAGGTCGGCCGAAGTTCGAGCCTCGGGTCGGGGTAGCAGCTACCGGGTCGGAACCACAGACAACCAGACCGAGAGCGAACCGTTTGAGCCGAAACTTCAGACTGACTCAAGCGGCGGAACTGGGCTCTCCCCCGAGTCCGCGCGTCCCAGGTCAGCAACGGAGCTTCCGATTAATTTACTGTCACCGTGTGTTGGGCAGAACCGAGCCAAGATAAGGACACGCTCCTAACGGTTCTGGTCCAAATGTTCCGCTTCTTTCAGAAACCCGAATAAATCCGAAAAGTTCCGACTTCAGTTCGGCTCAGAACTGACCGTGAGCCGTGATTCAAGTTAGACCAGACTCCTTTCATTTAACTCCTCTTTTTAGTTTGGCGTAACGAAAATTATAAATACAGATTTTGCTGTAAAGGGAAGAAGTTTTATTTAGATTTCAGTTATTTTGCATAAAAATTCGCCTGGAGATAAACTTTTTAAACATGTTTATGTTTGAGTGAATTTTGATCTTTTAATATACTGTACCTTGAACCAAACTATGGTAGTAAGAATCTCAAAATAGAGGTCGAGATTTTTTTGAGGTTGATCTCTAGAAGTCAGGGTTGACCGATTAGTTTAAATGTATATTTTGTTTAACAAAATGGAACAAGAATTACATAAAATTTATATGAAATACCGTAGAATACTTATCCCCAAATTTATTAAAAAAAATAAATAAAAATAATGTAGAATGTTCTGCTTGTAAGGTCTAGGACATGTAGGGACAAAGTGTACGTGTAGAGACAGAAGGGACGTGTATTTTTGTTTCGTTTAAATGACACCCAGGTGATTCTGACGGATGTTTGTGTTTAAAGTCTGAATCTGTGGTTCTGTGTCTCTTCTGGTCCAGAGTTTAAGACCCCCACCAGGACCCCCAGAACCACACCAGCTTCCTGCAGAGAGCCTCATCTGAAAGACTCTGACTTCACGCAGGACATCATCTGGGATGGCACGTCCCCGTCGCCCCGCAGACCTAGTGAGTTGGGTCAGAACCAAACTGGAGGATCAGGTGGGTCCCATCACTTGCTGGTCCTAAAGATTCCTTGTGTTGCGTTCAGGAAAACGAGGGAAAACACAAACCTCCAGAGTTGTGAACATCTCAGAGATCGTCAGCAGGATCGCACCGAAGGTCAGAACCGTTCTGTTCAGGTCCAGTCCGGTGATACAAACTGTTCCTGATCTGTGGTCTTGGTTCTGTGCAGCACGGCAGGCCGGAGGCTGCAGAACCGAGCCTGCAGCAGTGGGTCGGAGACAGCGCTACCATCCCCTGTACTCCGGACATTAAGGCTCCCAGAACCAAGAGGAAATCACCCAGGTGGG